>JAOVVI020000302.1:19102-35304 GCA_028571085.2 Nepenthes alata
AAATGTTTAAAAAACGTACCCAGCTTTGAAGTTGTTTTGAAGGTGCTCAGTTTCACTTTGTCAGTCAGCCGAGGTATCTGGCTGGCCTCGACAGTGAACTGAGCTAGAACGCACCTCAGACCTTTGTTTGGCACCTGCTTGATGCTGCAAAGGTGCCAAGGTTGCATTTTCTCCCTCCGACTGGAGGTGAACAAAGTTAGAAAGATATTGGCGAACTCTTGGAATGTCTGGATTGAATTTGACTACAAGCCATATAACCAAATCTAGGCGTTCCCCTTAAGGGTGACTGAAAAGTACAAGCACATAGCGGCCTCACCCAAGCCTTGGAAACTGAGCAGGGTACGGAAGTAGTTTAAGTGGTCCATCGGGTCGATACTTTCATCGTTGGGTTCTTGGGCTGACATCTGGAACTTCTGAGGAAGCGGTTGCGTTTGGATCTCCTTCATGAATAGTGGTTGCCTCAAACCTGCGGAGCGTCCGTTAGCGTCTCCCTTGAGCACATGTTTCCATATCTTCTTCACTCGTTCCTCCATTCGAGTGGATACTGCAGCCCCTTCTGCATTGAGGTAAGTCCTCAATTCTAAGAAGTTTGGTGAGCGGCGTGAGGCCAGTCGACTGCTATCGCTGGTCTACTGGACATTGTATGAGATCCCTCCTTGGGCCTGGGGCCACTGCTCGTCACATGAGTAATGAGGATTTTGTTGCTCTGGGCTCTCGTTTAGTGTCTTGCAACCAAGCCAACCCTCCAAATAGTACCGGACCCAATCGCTCAAAGACCCTCGAACTATGAAGTCGTTGAGGCGTTATACCTTCAGGGCCGATCACTTCTTTCTCAGGCTTTTATGTTTTAATGACGAAGTGCATGTAGTGGAAGAAGGAGCCCCGTGCCTATACCGGCGCATGCAAAGGGCCTAAAGTATTTGGAATATATTATCCACCCGATCGACGAGCACCTGCATAAAGGGCACTGGTTGCTCCTCTGTATATCTACCCGATGAGGGGTCTTGTTGATCATGTTTGCTTCTGTGTGGATGGTGGGTAGGATTTTTATTCGCTTTCCCACAGACAGCACCAATGATGCATCCTGGCTCTGAGTTGCTGACGATTAGGATGCCGCTTGGATTTCGTGTCAAACTAAAGTGGGTCTGATCTCCATCCTCTATAGCCTGGATCCTACACGCCACAACTCAAAAATAAAATGTCAAAGGATTATCGGAACTAACTCCCCGATTTATCCTCTGACGCTCAAGATAGTAATTTTTCTCAAAAGATGGAAAGATATAATGACGAGAGGTATGCGAGATGATGCAATAATATGGATTTTTTGAGTTAGACTCGAAGGTAGTGATCAACGTGGAGAAACTTTCAGGTGGCGATGCGGTCTCGGGGAGCGACTTTGTTATTGGGGGACCAAGAATTGTGGAGGAATTCTTGAGAGACTCTTTGGGTTGAGAGTTGTCTATTGAGAGCTTTTGAATGTGGGTGTTTCTGGGCGTGTTTGAGTGTCTCCCTAGTTTCTTATAGTCGTTAGGCCTTCTCAACCTAACTTGGGCACCAAGGCGCGCCACCCGTTGGCCCTGCTAATTTATCAGGCAGGCATGGGGATCGCTGGCACCGATTAGGACAACTATGATCAATCAAGAGGATCCATTCCTTCTTTGAGAAATACTAGATGCGGTGGATATGAGAGTTGCAATTACGTAAGATCTGTTGATTAATCTTGTTCATTCATTGTATTGCACATGACTCAGGTTATCAGATATGAACACCGGAATCGCCTGAGTTTGACCCAATTGAGAAAGATCGGGAGGCTTCCTAATCCGTACAATAACCTGGATCCTGAATGTATTTCTAGCGCCGCCTTTGGCAAGGCGAACGAAAAGTCCAACTACCTTCACACCAAAGAAAACATGGTTAATATCTGAGCCCATGCTGACGCTCCGGCCAAAGACGTCATCTCCCATTGTGATGACCCCTCCACTAGTAGACATGCAGGCGCTCGCCGACTGGATGGATCACATATCCCAAATGCTCCAAACCCTTTGCGCACGCCTGTAGATACTGGGGCTCGTTCCTCCACCACCCGCACTTCGACATCAAAGCAACAAAGGCATTGGAAGAAACACTCGTCTAGGAAGGTACGATGCCCAAATGGCCTCGGAGCCTGAGAGGCTTTGAGACACAGTGCTCAATCATGTTTGGACGGTCGACTTGGTCATAGGACACTGGATGAGAGCCTGTAGTGGCAAAATCCCTGTTACTATCACGACGAGTAACAGGGAGCCTGTAGAGGCCCCGGGAGTCTCATGAAACATTTAGTCGACCAACAACAGCAGTCGACTGGCCTTGCGCCGCTCACTGAACCACTCAGAATTGAGATCCTACCTTAACGCGAAGAGAGCTGCAATCTCCCCGTGAGTGGAGGACCGAGTAGAAAAAATATGGCAGCGCGTATTCAAGGGAGATGCTAGCAAACTTTTAAAAAATTTGAGGTGATCACCATTCATGATGGAGATCTTGATGCAGCTGCTCCCCTAGAAGTTCAAGATGTCGTCTCTGGAACCCTACGACAAAAACATTGATCTGATGGACCTCGTAGACCACTTCCAGATCTTGTTGAGCTTCCATGGCCTGGGTAAGACCGCTATGTGCCTGTGTTTTCCACTAACCCTTAAGGGAACGCCCAAATTTGGTTTTACCGCCTATAGCCAAATTCAATCAGGATGTGTCAGGAGCTTGCCGATAACTTCCTAACTCAATTCGCCTCCATTTGGAGGGAGGAAAGGCAGCCTTGGCACCTCACCCGTATCAAGTAGGGACCTAATGAAAGTCTGAGGAGCTTCCTTGCCCGATCCACCACGGAAGCTTGCCAGATACCTCGGCTGACTAACAAGATGAAGTTGAACGCCTTCATATCGACTCTAAAGCCGGACGAGTTTTTCAAGCATCTGGTTGATAAGGACCCCTAAACCTTCCATGAAGCCAAAGCCATCGCTCGCACTTACATGACGGCCAGAAAGGCTAATGAGGCTAGGCATCCAGAGCACAGGGACCACCTCCACAAGGGACTGCCGAACAGAAGAAACAAAAATGGTGGCCGCTTTTACTCCCGAGATCAAAGGAAGCAACTAAGGGTGGAGCCAAGAGCTTAAAGGGAGTTTAAGCCCCGAAACCCAACTCCTCTGAATAACTCCCGAACTAACATTCTCATACTGATATGGGAAGAAAAATTTCTAAAGTGGTTAAAGCTGATCAAGAACCCAGATGGAGGAGATCAGATGAAATATTGTCACTATTATTGATCTCCGAGTCACAATACAGAGTCCTGCCAGACATTACAGAAAAAGATTGAGGAGCTCATCTGGAAGGGGCACCTGACCAAATTCTTATAAAATCCAGAGTAAGTGCCCAGTGGAGCAAGCGAAGAAATGATGGAGCAGCAGTTGCTGAGGAATTGAGTCTCTACCGGAGTAGTGAACATGGTGGAGGCCAGGCTTTCGAGGACCACCCCTCGGACCACTTCTGAACCACCTCAAAGAAACCGAGGGAAGAAGTTAGGGATGATATCATTAGTTTTATCAAAAAAGATTTGTCACATGTAACGACACTCCACTACAATCCTTTGGTTGTATCCGCACTCATTTTAAATGATATGGTCGATTACCAGCTGAAGCGGGTCCTTATCGATAATAAAAGTTTATGTAATTTGCTTTACCTAGATACTTATTTTAAGTTGGGTTAGACAACGAGCCGGTACCCGTCTAAGGAACCATCTAACTAGAAGTCACCTTGGGAACATAACTCAGGACGACGTGCCACATACAGATAATTCTTGTAATATTTCAAATTTTTATTCGAATTAATTAAATATTAATTATAATTTTAGATAATTTAGACGTGATAAAAATTAATTTGATATTGTAAGATTTGGAAGGATATTTGGACCAATTGGACTGTCGCCCGAGGTGCACCCATATTGTCGCCCGAGGTGCGTCCATATTGTCGCCCGAGTATCGATTTCTGTTTTAAAATAAAAAAAGAAAGAGAAATCAGGCGAGGGAGAATCGGGGTGAGAGATATCAAAAAAAGAGAAGAGAGGGAGAAGAGGGAAAGGAGGAAGGCGGTCGTTCGACGGTGGCGCGCGGTGGAGAAGGGTTGGGTCGTCGATGACGGTGGCGCATGGCGGAGAGCGGGTCAGGAGAGTCTGGCGGCACGGCTGTGCCAACGGCGTCGGAAAGGTGACACTGGGAAGGTCGGCGACGACCACACATGCGGCAGTGGCAACGGCATTGGCAGCGACAGTAGTGCACGGGAGGCCGCGTGTAGAGGCGAGAGAGGGGACGCGCTGGTAGGAGAGAGAAACACTCAATTTGGATACTTTGGGACATCCTTCCTTTGGTCTAATTTAATTTCTGATACGTTTTAGATACTGTTTAAATTTTTTACTAACATGTATGTATCTTTATATACCCGATCTGTTTATTCAGGATATACATGTGTGGTTTATTAGCAGATTTGGATATTTTTGGACTAAATTTTATAATTCTAGAGGGTTTAATATTTTTCTAAAAATTTAAATAATTTATCGGATACTCTATATATTTATATCAATGTGTGTATATGAATATGAATATGAAACCTTGCATTGGCCGTGCAATAGCATGCACATGTCAAGTTGTGGTCACTATATTTAAATTTTGATATTAAATATTCTGGCCAACTCCCAACGGGAAGATATTTGTTATTTAAAAATTTCTTTTTCCAAGCAGAAAATGTTTAGAGTAGTTACCCTTTTCATTTGGATGATTTAATTTGACCTTATAATATATTTAGATTTCCTAATATATCTAACAAATTTAAGGATTACACCCAAAAGTACGGATGATAAATAATAGTGGGTAACCTTACCCATGGATATATAGTATATGAGTGGCCATATATGCTGGTCTAATTTACATTTGATTTGGCCTAAGATTATTGAAATTATGTATAACCTTCCTTAAGCTAGTACTTAAATAATTGGAACACAAATTGATGGATGATTTATATTTATGTATTGATTGGTATTTGACTTTGATTTAGACTTTGATTTGAGATTCGCCAGTTTTGCCCATAGATAGGCCTTGGTACGTTTTGTACAAATATAGACTTGGACTTGGACTCAGGCTCAGACTCGGACTCAAACTTAGGCCTTGAATTTGGATTTGGGCTCAGGCTCAGACTAGGACTCAAACTTAGACTTGGACTTGGATTCAACTTTAGAATTGGCTGTTTTCCCGTTAGAATTGATCCAGATCACTTCTATTTTGTTTATATATATATATATATATATATATATCCCGATGTGGATTATTTTCTAATTTTGATATTTTTTTTGAATTTGGATATTTGATTTGAGTACGAGATTACCATTAAATTTTGGATCTTAGATATTGGATTTTTATTTGATTTATTTCATCAGCATTTGGATTTATTCTGTCATCTGGATGAATTTTTATCTATTTGACATTTTTTCGATTCATTGGACTCCTCTTTGTTTAAATATTATACTTGTTAAAATCTTGGGTCACATTTTCTGTTTTATTCATTCAGAGTAGAAGGTTCAGACGCATTGTAGGAGTTAGGACATGATTTGTCAGCTACTTATCCGATTTGGTGAGTTTTGATTTCATAATGGTTTGAATTGATATTTGATGCTATTAGATTATGGAATTGGACGGATATATGTTTATTATTATATTTTTAAAAATAGTTTGGATATTATGTTATGTTTGATTTTAATTTTTTATTGGATTGGTACTTCCCTTATGATGATTGTTGAGTAGGTCATAATTATTTGGTTTGAACGGTTGTCCGATGAGGTCCTGTGTGAATTTTTGATTTATTGGGTTCTGTGTATTTTGTTTATTACACCCAAATTTTGAGACTTTGTGTTATTTTTTGAATTTATTGAAAATTTTTAAATTTTAAAAATTATAATTAATTATTTAAATTAACCTATTTGGTCCGAGTTCATGAAGATTCTGGTGGTGACATGCTTTCAATTTATAACGCCATCCTAGGCCGGCCATTCCTGACCGCGTTCGGGGCCGTAACATCAGTCACACACTTAAAGATGAAGTTTCCTATGGTCTGCGGCATTGGAGAAGTTTTGGACAACCAAGCAATAGGTCGGACATGCAACCTATGCTAGGTCATCCAAGCCACTCCGAACCGGTCGATGGATAACTATAATCATACAGATGAAGCAACTCTACAATATGCCCAGGTTGGCAAGATGATGGACCGCATTCCCCTAAACCTCGGTGATCCGGCGAGATGTGTGCGTATAGGGGGCTCACTTGCAGAAACCTTGCGTGACCAGTCAATATCTTTACATGGGCTCCGATATCTTTACGTGGGCTCCCGTCAACATGCCAGGAATTTCGACCGAGGTTATGATCCACAAGTTGGGTCTCAATCCTGGCCATAGGCCTGTCAGACAGAAGCGGAGAAATAACTCCATCGAAAAGCTAATTGCCATCTAGGAGGAGGTAAAAAAGCTGCTTGACAGCGACTTTATCTGGGAAGTCCTGTATTAGGACTAGCTCTCTAACGTAATTCTTGTTAAAAAGAGCAATGGAAAGTGACAGATGTGCATCGACCTCACCGATATAAACAAGGCGTGCCCGAAGGACAGCTTCCTGCTACTCAGGATTGACCTGCTGGTGGACACCACCTCCGGGCACAAACTACTCAGTTTCATGGATGTATACTCAGGTTACAATTAGATCCGAATGAGTTCCGAGAACAATAAGCATACTTCCTTTATGGCGGACCAGGGGATGTACCGCAACAATCTTATACCCTTCAAGTTGAAGAATGCAAACGCTGCGTACTAGCGGCTCGTGAATGAAATATTTGAGACCAATATTAGTTGGAATATAGAGGTATATGTAGAAGACATGTTCGTCAAAAGTAAAGCCACCGACGACCATATGCGTGACCTCAGTGTGGCCTTTTGGGTGCTCCGGGCACACCAAAGGAAGTTGAATCCAACTAAATACTTTTTTGGAGAATATTCTGAAAGATTCTTGGATTTCATCGTCCCCCAACGGGGGATTAAGACAAACACCAAAAAAATAAAGGCGATCATGGATATAAGCTCACCGCAGACCGTGAAGGACGTTCAGAGGCTGACCGGGAGGATTGTTGCGCTCTCCCATTTCCTGAAAAAATTAAGGGATAAACACCTCCTCTTCTTCAAGGCATTGAGAGGAATAAAGACAAACGGCTTCCAATGGATGGATAACTGTCAGGCTACCTTCCATGAGCCGATGGAGTATCCTACCTGCCCCCTCTCTTGACATCGCCAAAAGAAGACGAGGAGCTATACCTTTACTTAGCAGTTTTAGAGGTGACACTAAGCTCAATTTTGATCCGACAATAATTTGATGTATAGCAGCCGATCTATTACATCAGTAAGACTTTGACTGGCACTGAGACCTACTAAATGCACACCAAAAAAATTGCAGCTACGGTTGTCTATTTCGCTAAGAAATTGCGGCCCAACTTTCAAGCACATAAAATAGTTGTCCTTACCGACTAACGCTTGAAGGGAATTTTACCGGAGCTCGACATGTTAGGGTAGATAGTCAAATGGGCCATCGAATTGGGTAAGTTCGATGTGAAATTCAAGCCAAACCTAGCCGTAAAAGAACAGGCCTTAACGGAATTCATCGTCAAAATCACGACCTCGATTCGAAACACCGAGGGTCCCGGCAAAACAGACCTCCAACCGGGGGCACCGAGCTGGACCCTACACGTAGACATGTCGTCAATGGACACAACAGCGGTGCCTGAGTAATCTTGAGGACCCTCGATGGGTTAGAGGTGAAGTATTCATTGAAACTCGGATTCTCGACCACCAACAATATTACCGAATATGAGGCCCTGCTCGCCGGGTTGCAACCTGAAAAAGAATACTCGGCAAGACATGTGACCATCTATAATGAGTTAAAGTTGATCGTCAATCAAGTTAGCAAAAATTTTGAGGTGTCGAGCCCTTTACTTGCAAAATATCTCACTAGAGTAAGAAGCATTGCCCAAAAGTTTGACGAGGTTGAGATGGTACACATCCCGAGAGCGAACAACTGGAAGGCCGACTAGCTAGTAAGGGCCACCGCGGTTGAAGTCTCAGATCAGTACTCAAGAGACATGTAAAAGGTCCTCACCTCCTCAAGTATAGAAGAATCCGAGCAGAAAGTAATACAAGTCTTCGACAACAAAAGTTTGATGTCGCCCTACTGGAGTTATATCACGGATGACACCTTACCAGAGAGCCTGAACGACACCAAAAGCGTCAAGAAGACGGTCAGCTGGTATACCATAGTGGATGGAAGGTTGTACCGTGAGGGTACTCCACCTCGTATTTGTGATGTCTCAAACTGGAGGAAGCTGACCACGTGATAAGCGAGGTGCAATCCGGCATATGTGGGTCACATATCGGGGGTAAGAACCTTGCCTTCAAGATAATACGCCAAGGTTATTATTAGCCAATTATGAAGAAACACGCCATGGACTTCGTGAAGTTCAAGAACTGTCAGATCTATGGCAACTTTCCCCTTCAATCGATCACGAAGCTGAGGACTCTTCTGGCCCATTGGCCATTTGGGCATTGGGAGCTTGACATACTGAGCTCCTTCCCCATCACATCCGGATAGAGGAAGTTCGTCATAACAGATATCGACTACTTCACAAAGTAGGTCGAAGCCTCCCCATTGGCTCGAATCATTGAGCAAGACGCCACAGAATTCGTCCGGCAGGACATCATTTGCACGTTTGAGATTCCTGAGGCTATCGTGATTGATAATAGATTACCAATCGTTTGTGCATATATTACCCAATTTACTGGCAAATGTTTCACCATATATTATACAAGTTTGTGCATCTGGTTGGTCCACACCTCACTCACCTATTCACAAGTAAATGGGCAGGTAAAGGTTATCAATCAGACCCTACTGCACGGGTTGAAGACCAAACTGGAAGACCCTAGGGGCTCTCGGGCAGATGACCTACCTTTCGTATTGTGGTCATACTGGACGACATCGAAGGAGCCGACATATGAGATGCCCTTCACTATGTGCTACAGAATATTGGTCGTCATCCCGATTAAGATCGAATTGCCCAATCTCCAAGTTGAGGATTTTGATCCACTCAACAACTTCCAATGACTCAGAGAGCATATTGACGTACGCGAAGAAGCACGAGACGTGGTTAAGATGCGCATAACTTCCTATCAACAGTGGATTGTCCGGTACTATAACAAAAGGGTGAAGGTTCGCCAATTCAAGATAGGGGACTTGGTTTTACAAAGTATAGAGGCCATGGGTAAGAATGCTAATAAGAATAAGTTCTCCCCGAACTGGGAATGCCCATTCATTGTCTCAGCCACCCTGCGAAACGGTGCATACAAGTTTCACGCCCAGAACAACAAATTTGTCTCAAGGACGAGGAATATTATCCACTTCAAGAAGTATTACGAGTAATATCATACTGAACCCATGTAGGTCCAGCATACATTACCAAGCATTCTTGTAAACGTGTATCACATTAATGAAATTGTTTATTTACTTATTTACTAATTGTTCATTATTATTAATTATTTCCCTGTCCATATCAATGCTTGTGTGACATTGTATAAGTTCAAATGACCTAAATTGTCCCTAAGTCGGGTGAATTCTCATTCACCGGTTACTAAACCTCGGTCCCGCACCGAGCGGCCCACACACGGTCAAACACCAAAACCTAAGGAGGTTTTTCAGTATGAGTGTGGTGACTCCCCCAACAGGAACGAGCACCGTTAGTTAACAATGGCTTGCGAGTTAGGATCCGACGTGTAAGAATGACGTCCCATAGAGAGATGATCTCAAGTGATTACACCCGGACGATAGCCCTGACTTCGCCAAAGCCCTACCACGATAGCAATGATGCTTAGCTGGCAAACAATGGTACATTAAAAATAAAACCGGACAAAAATATAAAAAACTATGAAAATGATTACGATAATTCTTGCTGATTCATTACAATGTTTGACTATACAAACGTGCCCGCGCCATATGTATATATACATATATACAAAAAAAAGAAGAAGACTACCCTAAGGTTGGGGACTTTCCGGAAGACATGACGAGGACTCATCCCTATCAGAAAAGTTGGATAGATTAGATCGGCATTGGGCACCCCTGTTCCTTGGGTCAAATAGGCCGGTAGGAAAGGTAGGGTAATCGAGGGAAGCAATCTACCAACACAGGTGAATGCCATCCAAAAATCCGGCGTTTAGAGCCTAGACAACCCTCTCCAGGCTAAACTGGGTCATTAGCCCCACTCCCAGCCTAGCATTCTCGCTCTTGTGGTCTGCGAGATGCTGCTCCACCACCTACAAAGCATCCTGGGATCTCTGCAACACCTCCTTCACCTTGGACAGCTAAAGCTCAACGCTGGTGGCCCGACCCCAACACTGCTGTGCCTCAGAGGTGGTGACCTCCACTGACCATGCATTACCTTAACCGCACTTGAGTTGACTCCCATCTAGATTGGGCAGTAGACCTCCCCTTCCAACTGACGAATCCTGGATGTCCTTTGGTGCAAGCATGTCATCAAAATGTGCACTATCTTGTCATCCTATAAATAGAGAAAGAAAAGGATATTAGGCCTGGCCCTTTCTAGTAAAGGGAAGGATTCTCTGGAACTTAGCAGGATGCAAGGCAGTTTGGCAGTCGCAACACTTAGGGGCACCCTGGACAAAGAAGCTAGAGTGGACATCTTTTTGACCGAGGCTAATCTGATGGGGGAGCCTCCAGACGAGACACTACCACGGTCACCGCCGCCTTAACGTCGCCCCTCGGCTGGGCCTTCACTAGGTGGACCACATCATGACCCTCTCTGGCTGACCCGTAAGAAGGGCCGGGCGCTGTCTACTTTGGCAAAAAAGTAGGGACCTCCTGCTAGATCGCCTGCTGGGCTGGGCCAACACACAAATGAGTCTAGTTATCCCCCAACCTCAGACTCACCCAATACTTCTACAGGAATTGCAAGGGGCTCCCGACTACAGCAGCTCTGCCACCCTCCTCCATGGTGCCAACATTTGAGGGTATGATGATGGCCAGTCCCTTAAATGGTTCGCCAAGGGCCCATATCCGATCCACCATTGGTAGGCCCTAGGTGGCAGAAGAGGAAGAAAATCCTGATGATGATGCCATTCGCTACCAAGACGCACTCTCAAAAGAATCCCTCCTAGATAGAGCGCTAGCCTTCCTTTTAGGCTAAGCAAGCGGTGGAGCGATGGCTCCTGTACGCCCTAATGTGGACTCCCACTGGGCCAACGCAAGCGCCTCAGCAAGTAGGAGACGGTCCTTCTTGTTGAAGAAGCCAGTATTCACTAAGATCAACTTCGTCGGTAGCTTAAAAATTCCACCTACTCGCACAAAACCTTGCCAGTGAAGGAAGCCGTCACATTACCCCCCTCATTCGAGAGGGCCCAGTCAAAGGAGACCTTGATGAAGAAAAATTGGTCCTTACAATTCTTCATAGAATCAGAGATCATCCCGCTTATGTCCATATCCTTGGGCGACAATGAAATCTAGTTCTCATTCTGGCAGAACCGGAAGATTACCTTCACGGCCAGTGCATTCAGTGTCCTCCCATGATGACGAAAAAAAATGCAAATGGAGCACAAATACCTGATGGCATTAGCGTGGAGTCTCGTAATTGGGACTCCTAAGGCCACCAAGATTTTGTGAAACTCCCCCGGGTGGTGGAAGCGAAAGCCACTCCTTAGGCAAGCCTCGTAAATGGTGATTGACCCGTTCAGAGGAGAACAAGCCCTATCGTTCTCCCCTGGCATCGCAAATGGAATCTCGCTTGAGATATTATACTATATATATAAAGCACTGATATCGACGACGGAAAGAATAGAGAGAATTGTACCAACACTAGGAGCCACTAAAATGCAAAGAAATTGAATTAGAGAAAACTAACTCAAGAGAAAAAGGACGGGAAAAAATGACAAATAGGCGTCGCTTTATAGAGGTCGTCGTTCGTAATTTGAAATAATGCCTCGAAAAGGCGCACGCATGATAGCCTGGACACGTACCAGTACCGAAAGCATCGAGGTGTGGCAGTCGTTCGGTGTCATAAATAATAACCTGCCACTGTATAGATGGCGGACACTTGACAAAATAGTACAGGCTAGATGTTAGAGCGGCACAATCTCCCAGGCCTGTATGCCCCACTTCTCGAGGGTAGCAAATTGGCGGCGAGCAGATGTGATGAGCTCGAAATCAGATTGACGGCTTGACATTCCACTCCGTTTCCCGACCTATCTGATTGATCTGGATCCAGTCCGACATCTAGCCAACCTGACTAGTCGACTTCCACTCTAGCGCTGGGCCTGCCTAACTGATGTGGATCCAGTCAAGCATCCAGCTGGTTTATCTTGTTGACAATCCAGTCCGGCATCCAACCAGTTAGACTGGTTAAGGATCTACTCTAACGCTAGGCCTACCTGATTGGTCTTTATCTAGTCCAGCATCCAGCTAGTTTCACCGATCTGCAATCCAATCTAGTGTTCGGCCAGACTGATCAGTGATCCAGTTCGGCATCCAGCCAATTTGACTAGTCAGCAATCTAGTCCGGAGTTCAACCTATTTGACTGGTCTGTGATTCAATCCGACTTCAGACCTAATGGACAGGCCATAATCTAGTTTAGCTTTAGAACGAACTCACAACGGTCTAGTGTCAAACCTGACTAACAGTCCCTCAACCCAATCTGACCTCAAGTCAGACGGACAAGCGTGTGATCTGGTCCAGCCTCAAACAAAAAGAGAAAAAGAGAGAAAATTACGATATCTAGAAAATCAAAGAGGTGAACAATATGGACGAACATGCTTGCTAATTCCATTCATTAGTCACTTTTTACAAAGTATAGAGCCTCCAGGGGTGATGGATAATAGAAAAGAGTACATCGAGTAACGATCTGTCTGTAAAATATATGCTCAACTCAATGGTAACAAGCTCCCAAATAGGCAAGCAACAAGAGGAGCCCGAGCGAGTTACTGGCGTACACCCAACAAACAGTAAAACATGACTCGCAAGAATAGCAGTTCGTGAAAAGTTAGAACAGTTAAACGTCTCGAAGAGAGGCTGCCATCTAGAAGGAGTCAGAGGGAAAGGAAAGTCTCGCACCACAATAAGGAGGAAATGATCTCGAGCTTGGGACTCATCGCCAACTCTACCAGGAGTAGGGCATGGTTTGCGGAGATAACAGTTCTTGAGGAGCCAAAGTAGCAGCTTGTTTTGAAGGCAAGCCGCCACCCAAGACAATGGTACAACGAAAGGAAAGCCTCGCCCTACTCAGAAATAGTGGTAGGCTTGGCTCCAGAATGGACACGAAAAAGAGTAACCAAAGTTGTTCGCCACGTGAAAAAAGGCGACCAAAGTAGACCTCTCGTGCGTCCCATGATAACGTCTTCAAACATCGAAGATGAGCTCCCTCCAATCCTGGCAGCCGGCAACTCAAGCTTCATGACGATTTTGGGTTCCCACGCCACTTGATCGATAAAAGAAGGGTGTGATGTAAGGTACAAGGAACCTCTCAATTTATAGCACGTGGAAGGATCAACAGGCCATTAAATATCAAAAATTCCCCATACTAACAAATCTGTAGAAAATTATGGGTGCAGAGAATCATACCAGAACCAGTAAGGCAGGGAATCAAAGGGTGGCTTAGGGAAGGGATGAAAGAGGATAACGACGAGACTTGTCCCATCCGTGAACATGTCGGGGGTTAATAAATTAAACCCCCTAGCATGGGGGCTAGTGATGGGGATGATAAAAATGGTTCGAACCAATACGAAGACCCAGGGACTAACAGCAGACCTAGAAGGTGACCGGCCTACAGGCCCAGGGAGCGATCAATGCTTACGTTGACCCAAATAGCATCCTAGCCGACTTGGGTGGCCCAAGTCAACCTCGGCCCAGTCTCTTCCTGCGCAGTAAAATTACTTGCTTTAGCCAATTTGGCATCCTAAATATTGCTCTCGATCACAATCTCTTCGGAATGGCAATTCCAACTGAGCAAATTACCCCTAACGGCAACTGCAAATCAGCAGATCTCTCCTAATGGAAATTCTCATATCCATCGCATCCAGCGTCTCCTCGAAGAAGGAAGGGATCCTTTTGATTGATCATGGTTTCCCTAGTCGGTGCTCATGATCCCCGTGCCACGCTACCAAATCCGTACAGATAGCTAGCGGCCAGCCTTGGTGCCCAAGCGATGTTGAGTTGGTCCGAAGACTATAAATACCCTTGGAGACAAATACCAAAGGGCACGCTCACGCTCAAACACACTCAGACACATAAGCCCATACTCAAGCTCGCACTCAAGAGCTCAGCAACAACAACACTTTGCTTGAAGAATCGTTTAAGAACTCTTTCATAATTCTTACTCGCTTAATATCAAAGCCGCTTCATACTGAACGCAACCTATAAGTTAGACTCAAACCCCCATACCCTTGTATCATCACACATAATTCTTATCCCTGTATCTTTCCATCTCTTTGAGAAAGATTACTAATTTGAGTGTCGGAGAATAAATTGGGGAGTAAGTCTCGTCAATCCTTTGATATCTTATTCGTTCTTTGTGTTGCGCGTGATCCAAATTATTAGAAATGAAGATTGAACCTGCCTGTATTTGACTAAATCGAAAAAAATTGGAAGGCTCCCTAATCCATACAATAACCTGAATCCCGGATACATTAACAATTAATTATATTTGTAACTGCAAACTATTTATTTGATCCATATAAATGCTGTTCACAAATAGAATATTTATTCACTTGAAAGAGAAACTATTGTATCTTAAAAATCTATGAAGTTAGTGTCATTTGCTACTTCTTCAAATCTCTCGAGTATTATTACTATCATAAAGCAAGTAGAGAACATATTTGGCCAACATATTTGAGAAAAATATGGTCTATCCACAATCAATGGTAGGCCAATAATTTTATATGAAGATAATTCTACTTGTATTATATAAATTACAAGATGTTATATTAAGAATGATATAACAAATCATATTTCATTTTGATTCATTTACACTCATGAACATCAAATGAAAGGTGATACTGATATAAAACAGATAAAATCCAATAATAATCTAGTATATTTATTCTATAAATCATTACCGATTATAATATTTAATAACATTGTGCATGACATTGAAATACAATGGCTTATTGACGTCCCATCATATTATTTTTAGGGAAAGTTTATTTAAATATTTATGTTAGTTGTATTCTTTTTCATTTTCCAAGATTTTATCCCACTAGAATTTTTTTTTTCTGAAAGGTTTCAATGAGGCAATGCTAATACATTTGACAGTTTAAAAGAATAATATTTTTTTTTTCTTCGCTATTGATTTCTTCCCCTCTGGATTTTTACTTTATAAGATTTGGTGTTATATTCTTTGTGTGTGATCATCCAATAAGGAGTGTTATAAATTCATCATTCATGACAGATGATCACTTATTTTTCAATAAAATTTTCTCACCTCTTGAAATTTTTAGGTTATAAAATAAAATATTATATTTTATGCTCTTAAATCAAGTAATTAGATCTCTACATATACCCTTTTCAAAGTTTGATAATTTAATATTGTTAGAAACATTTGTCTAATTGGCATATTCCGTAACCATATGCCCTATTGTATCATTGTCGAGTTATGGGTTGTTGCGATTCAGTATCAGGAATACCGCGCCTGCCGTACGCTCTCCAGTCGCTCGAGCCTGTCCGAAGCCTCTGCGCCTTTCGTGCGCTCGCTACCCACTCGACCCTAAAATTCAGAATGGTCCCCGCTCACTGTGTGCCGCCCCGCGCTCGAGCGCAAGTAGGGTTTCTCTGAAAACTCTCCGTGCTTCAGCCGCGCACTCGAGCGCGGGTCGAGCGCGTTGGTGACGAGCTTATTTTTTAATGTGTTATTTGATCCCTCTATAAATACTTGGTTTATATTTTTTGGAACCCAAGGACTCTTGGCAGATCAATTTCGTGTCTCACTTGAGATAAACGCTACCCTTGCTTCATTGATATTATTTCTTTTGAGAAAACTAAAAGCTACAATTTTGACCTTTATGTCTAACTAGTTTTCTCTATATTTTTCTCTTTAC
>JAOVVI020000303.1:6263-35272 GCA_028571085.2 Nepenthes alata
GACCAACAAGCTCTCTAAAAGGCGCTGCAACATTTTCCACTCCAAAAATGCACTCCGAAAATCCTCTCCAGCCTCAGTCGGTCAACCTTCTGTTGACCGGATTCTTCTCCCAACCGGTCAACATCTCATTGATCGTCTTCAGCATTTATCCAGTCAACCTCCGTTAACCATCCTCTAATCTCAGCTGGTCAACCTCCCGTTGACCGGAATCTACAATCGGCCATTTGCCTTCCGCCCGTCAACCTCTATTGACCGGCCAGTGTTCTCTGGACTTTCTCTCCGCCAAATGAACTCCGTCATTTGCTCTTTGAAAATCTTCCGATGACAAACCAATTTGTTGGGTTATCCACAAGGGAGTGACTTCCCAAACCCAACAAGCTTCCCCTCATGACCTTATGGGGAACACTGTCGCCATTACCCGGTGACCATCATCGCCTGCTTTCCGCCAGCTTCCCCTCAACTGGAAACCCAACGTTGGCCTCCATTGAATGATATCTTTTTCTGCTAAACTAAACTTAGAGTAGTCCAACTCTCCTTCAATTTCTTCCCCGCAGTTGAATCATTCTGCCTTGCCTTTGCCACTTCAACTCCGCCGCTGGCCCTGCTGGCTCCACCGTTGGCCCTACTAGCTCCGTCCTTGGCCCTGCTAAGGTCTGTTGTGCTTTTACTATTCCCTTCCAGCTCGACATTAAATGGCAAGCTCCCCCACGACAACGCCAGAAATCCACTTTGATGGCCATAGACCTCGGCGGATCCACTTCTGCGGCACTTCACTCGGCGGCTTTCCTCTGCAATGCTTTACTCTGCTCCGGCAGTAGGTCAGCACCTTCGCAGGTAGCCCTTTCCTGTCAGCACCCTCTGCAAGTAGCCATTTCCCGGCCTGGGCCAATCTCAGTTATCTTTGATACTACTTGTTGGGGTTCGAAGAGCCTGAATCCAGCCGATTCAACGAAGCAGAAAACCTGAACCCCCAGTCATCGTCAGCCACTATTACTGTGACCGATATACGCAGGATTGACCGGTATGGCCAAAATGGAAGGTTAACAAAATGACAGGTTGGCCATTTTGCCCAGAATGGCCATTTCGACGGTTTGGAGCATTTTGCCCGAGATGGAAAACCGGATCCTTGTGAAAGGATATACCGGTATGCTTTTGCCCGGTTTGGAGCAATTGGCAAGAATGCGGTCTTGCCAGGTTTGGTGAAGAAATGCCAGTATGGAATTCCGGAATACACCGACTAATAGCAGGATCTGGTCAACGGGATGCTGACTGGTTGGGAGAAGAATCCAATCAACGGAAGGTTGACCGGTTGAGGCTGGAGAGGAAATCTAGAGAGCATTTTCAGAGTGAAAAATACTAGAACGCCTTTCAGATAGCTTGCTGGTCAACAAATTGACCAACTAAGTGAAGAATCCAATCAACAAGTGGTTGACCGACTGTGTCTGTGCTGCAGAGTTGATGGTAGACCTTTTCGGAGTAGGTAGTTGACCTACCAGGTCTGTAAACGTTTCAGAGCATGCGTCGTCTGATCAAAGCATGCACAGCTGACGTGCAGGACATGGGCTTGTAGGAAGCTTGGGAACTGGTGAAGACATGGCACGAATCATCTGCAAGATCGGTCAGTTGAACAGATAAGGATTTGGAGCTAGGGTGTTTATATAAGAGCACCAGGAGCTTCAGGGCAATGTGTGTGAAAATACCAAGGGTGCAAGGCACCAAAGGGTGTGAAATATCACCATGGGCGAGCAATCACCGGGGCTTGTGTAGCCAGGGGCTTGTGTAGCCAAACACTTGTAAAATGTGCGAGAGGAAGAAGAAAGATAAAACAAAGAGTGAGAAGAAGAGTTTCCTTGTTTACTCTGGAGAGGTTTTTCTTAGTCGTTCTCGGGTGTATTGTAGATACTCAGTCTCTGGGTTTGTGTAACCATTTTACATAGTGAAATATTTTTCGGAGTTGGTCCCGTGATTTTTTTCTTCGATTTGTGAAGGGTTTCCACGTTAAAAATGCAATACATCTCCTTTGTTTCTTTGCTCACAGTAATGGTGGCTGACGATAACTGGGGGTTCGGATTTTTCGCTGCGCCGGATCGGGTAAATCCAGGCTCTTTGAACCCCAACAAAGAGGCCAGCTTGGCCTGACAGGCTATGGGTAGGGCTAGGTATTAGAATCCAAACCGACCCATATAAATTTTTACATAATTTTTTTCGTGTTAAATGAATTGAATTTAAATTTTTGCATTGAAAAAAAAATTAAATACCCTATTATAAAAATTAGGAACTTTCAATATATACTAGTGCCAAATACTAAAAGGCCCAAAATCCTCCACCTAGGGAACAAATTCTTGAAATTTTCTTCAATATTCGATTATTATCTGTTACTATTGATGAATTGTATGTTTTTTCACATTTATAATTAGTGACTTACATTTGATATACTTAACACTAGCATAATTTTCGCGTTTGCGTCCCAAGATCGATTTGACACTTAAGAGTGCTCGTAGGTCAACTTGGCTAGAATCCACCCTTGTTGGAAACCGGATGGCCCACACGATTTTGTGGTTATGAAATTAGGACCGTAACAACTGGTATTAGATACTAACTTACAGGAAAGCGGTAAGAAAGGTCTCAATTTTTAGAAAATATCAAACGATGGGATATCTATGGCCTAAGTAACACCGCAGCCGACTATTCAAACGACTCATGCGGTTCATTTGACCGTAGTGAATCATATTAAAGATCTTGAGAGAAGGGTGACAAGGCTCTAAGTTTGAGATTATTTTCGACAAGATAGAAAGATGAGCGAATAGCCTTACTGTCCAATTGAGGTCCCCGAAAGAGGTGGTCAAGGACCTAAATGATGATGTTCGTGACTTGATAAGAGTATTTTAAGAAAAGAACACCGAGCTCACTAGTAAGGTAAGCCTTCCAGTACGTACTACAACGACTGATGACAGAGGCTTTGTCTGTTAGAGTTAAGCCTTCAGAACCTTACTCATATGGTAGCATGCGAGATTCGAAAAAGCTTGATAATTTTTTCTTTGATCTCAAATAGTACTTTAGGGCTGCGACAATGGATTCGAATGAGGCAAAGGTTTCCATGGTGACCATGTACCTGGCCAAAGATGTCAAACTATAGTGTTGCACCAAATATGAGGAAATTATCGAAGGAAGATTGAGTATCAACTCATGGAAAGACCTTAAGAAAACTGATGGCACAGTTCCACCCTAAAAATACAAAGTTCAGGGCATGAAAGAAGCTAAAACAAATTAGCACACATAGACAATCAGGGCTACACCAAAGCTTTCTTAACATAAATGTTAGACATCAAAGACATGTCTAATAAGGATCGTCTTTTTCATTTCATAGATAACTTGTAACTATGGGCTTAAACAAAATTATTCAAAGTGCAGGTGCAAAATTTTACTTCCGTCCAAAATATAGTCGAAAGACTTGTTAACTATGCCATTAAGAGAGGAAAACATAATCAAGGAAACAATGATATCTCTCAAGGAATCTTGCGCAAAATGTATTCATAGTCGACAAGTCAGAATTCAAAGCCAAGAATGGGGAAGTAAACTTTAGAAAAAATTCATTACCTATGAACTCTCAAAACTCCAAGGGAAGCGTCAGTATGTCAATGAGTAAGAAGGAGAATTCTAGTGGATGCTTCTTGTGTGACGGGCCGTATAAGGTGGCACAATACCCGCACAAAGGAGCACTAAGTGCACTATAAAGGAAAAGTGATCCCCCAGATTGAGCAAACAATGAGAAAGATGGGGACTAAGCTCACATGGGCACGGTCCACCTCTTATATGCTATGGAGAAGCATGGTCAGGCATCCACCAAATCCACAAACCTAATGTATGTAGAAATTTAAGTGAATGGACGTGCCCGTGCCATGAAAGACATGGACGCCGATCAATACTTTGTGGCTGGGACTAAAGCGGGTCGACTGGGTATGTGGTTGGAACAATATGGTGGCAATATGAAGGCTATAAACTCAAAGGAAATGCCCTCTTAGTGTTGCCAAGTTGGTGCCAGTGTGACTTGGAGAATGGAAGATGAAGCTTAATTTTACGGTAGCACCTATGGATGACTTTAACTTAATTTTGGTGATAAACTTCCTTAAGGCAACAAAGGGAGTGCCCATGCCCCACTTAAACATGATGTTCCTCGTGAGTGAGAGTCCATGTCTAGCTAGTGCCTCCAAAAGGGCGAAAAAACTCAAGAGGAAGTGCAAGGACAAAGCATTATCTACAACCCAGTTTAGAAGAGGCTTGAAGAAAAGTGAGCCTACCTTCCTCACAACATTGTCAATAGACAAAAACTTTGAGGTTGGGTCTCCTCCACCGGAAGTCGGCCTACTCCTAGAGGAATTCGAGGAGTTGATACCAATGGAGTTGCCCAAAGTTTTTCACCCACAAGAGCGATGGATCATCAGATTGTACTGACACCGAGAGAGAGCCCACCTACTCGAGGAGCATATAAGATGGCACCTCTAGAGTTAGCAAAGCTTTGAAAACAATTGAATGGGTTGATTAGCTCAGGGTTGGGGCCCTAAACAAGGTGGTCGTGAAGAACCACTATCTGATTCCTTTGAATACTAACTTGTTTGATCAATTAAGCAACACCAAACACTTCACGAAGCTTGAGGTGAGGTCGAGCTATAGCCAAATCTAAATCGCTGAGGGAGACAAGACAAAAACTACATGTGTTACAAGAGATGAAGCTTTCAAGTGGCTCATAATACCTTTTGGATTGACCAACGTTACAACAGTTTTTTTGCACGTTTATAAACCATGTCTTACATGAATACTTTGACAAATTTGTGGTGGTCTACTTGGATAACATTATGATATATAGTTCAAACTTAGAAGATCACCTGAATATCTAAGATTAGTATTCCAGAAGTTGGAGGAGAATCATCTATATGTGAAACACGAGAAGTGCTAATTTGTTCAAGGGGAGATCAGCTTTCTAAGGCACCTCGTGGAGCGAGGTCAGATTAAGATGGATCTAAAAAAGGTACAAGCTATCTCAGATTGACAAGTCCGGAAAAATGTGAGCAAGCTACACTCATTCCTAAGCCTTGCCAACTACTACCAATAATTCATAGAAGGGTATTCAAAGAAAGCAATACCTCTGATGAATTTATTTAAGAATGATAGGAAGTAGAAGTGGTCAAAGACAAGTCAACAAGCCTTCGAGAAGCTCAAGTGTGTGGCAATAAAGGAGCCGGTGTTGGCCCTTCCGGATGTTACCAAGCACTTTGAGATGCAGATCGATGCGTTGTATTTTTGTTCTCAAAAAGGGTCTTGTTGCAAGAAGGCCACCCAATAACCTACGAGAATAGGAAGCTAAATGAGGCTGGACTACGTTATGCAACCTAGGAGTTTCTACTGATTGTGCATTGTTTGAAGACCTAAAGTCATTATTTGCTCAGCTCCAATATTAGATTGAAGCCACCATGAATGCCAGAAGTTAAAGAAACCAACATCGAATGGGAGATGACCACGTCAATTGAAAAAAAAAAGAAAAAAGAGGTTCTCATGAGGTGGAAAGGGAGACCAACAGAAGAAATAAGTTAAGAACTTGCCAAAGACATGAGACTAAAGAAATGAGAGCTCAAAAATATCCTAAAAGTTAAGTCAATGAAAGCATCAATAGCTAAACAGAAAGAGGATGTTAGAATCAAAGCCGAGCCATACAAATTTTCATATAATTCTTTCACCTTTGAATTATTTTAAAAACTTTAGGCAAATTTAATTTAAATTTTAATATTGTAAAAAAAAATTAGATACCCAATTGTGAAAGTTGGGGACTTTCAAATGTATAGTAGTGATAAAGGCCAAAAGGCCCAAACTCTCTACATGGAAAAGTGAATACTTGAAATCGTTTTCCATACCTAATTGTGGCCTGTTACTATTAATTGATTGTATTTCCATACGTTTAATTAGAGACTTACTTGCGTTCGACATACCCAACACTTGCATAATTTTCACATTTGTGTCCCGGGATAGACCCTGACACTTAAGAGCACTCGTAGGTCAATTTGGCTAGCGTCTGTTTCTATTGGAAACCGGATGCGTCACACAGTTTTGTAGCTATCAAATTTAGACCATGACCCTTTGCAGGGCACAGGGTGAATAGTAATGGGCTATGTCGAGCACAACCTAAAACCCTAGACCATGCAAGGCCAAGACATTTCAATCCGCATCCCAGTTTTTAAAAAAATTTTAATGGACTGCCAACTGCTAAACTGTAAGGTGGCATCACAGCAACTGAGGTGGGAGGTGGCGCAGCCATAACTTGTTGCTCTTGGATCTTAAGTTCTTAACCATAGGCCTTGGAAGAGCAGGGGAAGGAGTGTTGGTAACGCTCCATAACCTTATCTTGGGATAACAGGGTCAAATCAGCTCCTCTTTTGTCAATGTCATTGTATGAATTAGTAACTAGATAAAGTTCATTAGGCAATAGTCACTCATATATCTCCTAAAACAATAGCTAAAATCCCTCATGTACTACAAATGATATCTGGCTAACGCCAGCAACCAACCAATCATATAGTAGTTCAAATTTTGGGTTAATTTGTGTACATTCCACGTGTGTATAAGGCCAAATAAAATTGCATGTATTTCTGTACAGAAACAGCAGCATATTAGGTGCTTATAGAACAGTTCCAAAATAATAAAGATGCCCTTTCTTTGGATTGCCATCCTGTCTCTTCCTAAACACATTCTCTTTCCCCTTAGATCCACCCTACACATGAATCCAAAACAAACTAAAAATAACTGATTTTAGGTCTATAAATAGAAATCTCATTCTTAAACAAAGCTCCTAACAAAAAATTTTCACTTCACCAAAGCATTCTAAGTTAACCTTATTCCCTATCCACCTACTCTGTCTTTTGTTCTTTCTCCAAAACCACTGACATATTTTTTGTCCTTGTACTCTTCGACGTGTCTTTTTTGCTAATTTATTCTATCTCATCCACTACACTTTTCTTACTTCATCATCTTCCCACCTTACCATCTCATCCTCCTATCTTTCGTCACAAATCTCTTCATCACCACAACCCTCCTCCCCTCTCCCCGCACCACCCTTGTCCCCAGCTACTCAAAAGCAGGCTAACATGATTAGACATTCAACACTATCTCAGAGCATGCATCATGGAAAACAGAAAAAGGAAAGATGAAGAATTGCAGCACAGGCTGGAGCTTGAAGTGAGAGCAAGATTGTGTTTGAAACCACCAAGTTGACATATGGAAATGTGGAAGGGAAAGGATTAGGAAGAAAGAGTTGAGAAAGAGACTGGAGGAGAAGACTTACGTACAAACTCTTCAAAAAGAGGAACAATGAGGATGCTGATAGTGGGGAATGAACAGATTCACTCTGTCAAGTCTTGAAAAATAAGTTGTTGAATGAAAAGGGGAAGAGAGAAAAAGGTCAAGCTAGGGAATTTGAATTTGGGAAGGGAAGGCCAAACCATGTGACAATATCCAAGGCATTCAAGGGAATTGGTTAGTTGACATTTGAGAAGGCTTTGTAAAAGCAAGTACTGTATCTTTGCAATTATATTGTAATCTGTTTGATGTTATATTGGTATAAATATCAAAAAAATCTCATTATTGTATGACATTATAAAACTAATGATCAACATTATTCTGAGGGGAATCGTTGCCTTTCCTACGCTGGCGTGAGCGCCGTTCCTGGCTGTAATGATCAGGGAGGCGGATCTCTTTCCTTCTGCGCATTGTAACCGTTAGGGTTTTCTGCATAGCGCGCGTGGATCCTGGCGCCTTCCTCCCGAGATTTGCTTTGATTCTGGAGGTGACCGTTACAGTAAAGATCGCCTTCTTTGGAGATGCGAAAAATTAGGGCAAACGACCGTTATGGCTTGAAGATGGACACGTGGACCAATGTAGGCTTGGGCGGTTTGCGTCCTGGGCCTCAACCAGTTTACTTGCTGCTTCTCCGGTCAACAGATGCGTTGACCGTTCTGGGCTCAGATGGGCCGTCCTGATCTTGGGTCTCTACCGGCCCACTTGCTTCTCATTCGGTCAATGCTGTCGTGGACTGTCACAGACAGAAATGGGCCACTGTAGAATTGGGTCATTTCCTCCTTTGTGGGTCAGCCTGCTACTGGCGTCCCCATCAATTACTTATATCTAAAAATAAGATTTTTTAAAATTATATTATACCAAATTTATATATTAAAAATTAGAATTCCTATTTAGTTATTTATTTATTTTATTTTTATATATAGATTAAAACTTAATCATATCTCAACTTTATTTTTTCTTATTATGAAAATCAAATTCTATCTAATTTTAATTCTATCATAATATAAAAAGCCATTACATTTCTAAATTTTAATTTTAATTTTACAATCTAAATGAATCCCCATTAGTTATTGTGAGCTCAATTCATCATCATGATGTGTGGATGTTGATCTGCTAAGCTTTTAGAAAAGTTCAAATTTTAAATTTAGATATAGAATTTGACACAAATTTATTTTACAAATACAATTAAAATTACTTTTTGTTAATTTTATTACCTAAATATTTTCAATTGCTACGGGTTGTTTTTTTAATTTTATATTAACTTTTGACAAATTAAAATAATTTAAAAATAACATATGTATATTATTAATCAAATTTGAACCCAAAATAGTGTATCGTAAAGCTTTAGTCATATAATTTGACAATTAAAAGTTCTAATTATAAAAATCACTTGCTATATTATACTAAAATTATATATAATAATTTGATTATTTCCTATATTTTCCAAATAGTCAAATTTGGTATAACCTAATTATATATATATATTTAAATAAACACCTAATTCAATCAATTTTCCAAGGATAGTTAAAAAGCCTATGTCTTTAAAAGAAAGATTAATTCAATTTCTCTTAATAGTAACTGTTTGATATTGATTGAATGTCACTGTTAATTTTTAAAAATTAATATTTTACAAAAAAACTTTAATCATTCAATATTCATTAAGTTTGAATACGTTTTTATAAAGAAATTACCGAAACTACCGCCAAATCGGGAAATTAAGTTTGAAATTGAGATCGTGCCTAGAGCGCCTCCTAAATTAAAGACCCCTTATATAATTGCACCAACGAAACTCAAATAATTGAAACAACAATTGTAAGAGCCATCGGAGAAAGGTTTCATCTAATCAAGTGTGCTCCCATGGGGTGCTCCAATGCCATTTGTGAAAAAAAATGATGGATTCATGCGACTGTGTATAGATTATCGGGAGTTGAACAAGATTATTATCAAGAACAATTACCCATTGTTGAGGATTGATACTTCATTTGATTAATTATAAGGTGCCGAAATATTTTTAAATATTGATCTTCGTTCGGGTTATCATTAATTGACAATTAAGAAGAAAAATGTGGTGAATACGACTTTTTGAACGAGGTATGAGCATTATGAATTTTGGTTATGCCATTTGGGTTAACTAATACCCCTGCAACTTTTATGGACTTAATGAACTAGGTATTCCAGTCATATCTTGACAAGTTTGTGGTGATATTATTTGATAACATCTTAATATACTCAAGGAGTTACGATGAGCGTGAGATGCACTTGAGGATTGTATTCCAGATGCTTTAAGAAAAACATTTGTATGCTAAACTGAAATGTGACTTTTGGCGTAGAAGAGTCATATTTTTGGGCCATGTCATTTCTAAATGAGGTATTTCGGTTGATCCTAAGAAAATTAAAGCAGTGATTAATTGGAGTCGACCGATAATGATAAGTGAAGTCAGGAGCTTTTTAGGAATGACGGGCTATTATTGAAAATTTGTAGAGAATTTCTTTAGGATTGCCATGTCGCTAACTCGATTGATATGGAAGAAAGACAAATTTCAATTGATGGAAGATTGTGAAAAGAGTTTCTAGGAATTAAAGAACTATCTGACGACTACCCGATTTTGACAATTTCAGAAGGATCCGGAGGATTTGTGATTTATTGTGATGCGTTATGACCGAACTAGGGTGTGTCCTAATGCAGCATGGGAAAGTAATTACATATGAATCAAGGCAATTGAATACGCATGAAAGAAATTATCCGACACACAATCCAGAATTGATGGCGGTGATCTTTACATTGAAAATTCGAAGACATTATCTGTATGGAAGAAAATTTTTAGTATATTCAAATCACAAAAGCCTCAAGTTTATATTTTCTAAAAAGGAATTGAACATGAGATAGAGAAGGTGGACATACTTCCTGAAAGATTATAATTGTGATATTCAATATTAGTCAAAAAATTTCAATGGTGTGGCAGATGTTCTAAGTCGTCAAATAACGAGTTTTGTGGCTCATTTGAGAATTATGAAGATAGAGATGTTGTAATGTATAAGGCAATGCAATATTGAAAGGCACTCCCAAAGTAATCGGAAAATATTAAATATGAAATAAAGGAGATGGATGGACTTCCTAAAAGGTTATGATTGTAAGATCCTGTATCAGTCAAGAGAGGTCAATGTGTGGCGGATGTTCTAAATCATTGAACGACGAGTTTTGTGGCTCGTCTAAGGATCAAGGAGATGATGCTATAACGTATGAGGTAATGCGATATTAAAAGGTACTCCCAAGATAACTGGATGATATTATTATATTTTCAAGTGCAACCAAAAGTTTTAAATAAAATTAAAGAAACTTAAATGAATGATTGGTTCTTGGTGGATATTGCTGAAAACTTGAACAGGGACTCAAATGAGGATTTCAATATAAGGGCCGATGAATTTTTGAGGTTTTGGAATCGAATATGTGCGCCAGATATTGGAAAATCGAAAGAAGAAATTATAAATGAAACTCATCAATCAAAATGCACTATCCACTCATAAATTAACAAGATATATTAAGATTTTAAAAAAAATTATTTTGATGGCGGAGCATGAAAAGAAAAATAGGGACTTATGTGGAAAGGTGTTTAATATGTCAACAATTAAAGGTCAAGCACAAAAAGTCACCTAGCCTATTGCAACCCATGCCAACCCTCGGCTGGAAATAGGAAGAGATAACGACGGATTTTGTGATGGAATTGCCAAGGACACCAGGAATCATAATACTATTTGGGTGATTGTGAATCAGCTCACAAAGTTAGCCCATTTCATAGCGATTCGAATGACGTTTTTAAGAGATCAACTGACAAGATTGTATAGCAATGAGGTGATCAGGATGCATTGTGTGCTAGCTTCTATTGTGTTAAATTAAGGCCCAAGCTTTGTCTCAAAATTTTGACAAAGCCTACATCAAGAATTGGGCACCAATCTAAAATTTAGGATAACTTATCATTCTCAAATGGATGTACAATCGGAATGAATAATTCAAATTTTGGAGAATATCCTAAGAGTTTCGATTCTAAAAATGAAAGATAATTGAGATAATTATCTGTCATTGGTCGAATTTACATATAACAATAGCTACCAAATGAGCATTGGTATTGCTTTATTTGAGACTTTGTATAGAAGAAAATATCGTTCTCTAATTCATTGGGAAGAGATCAGAGATAGAAAATTTTTAAGACCAAAAGTAATTTAAAAAACGTCGGACAAGATTCATTTGATTCATGGCCAATTGAAAGTTGCTCAAAGTCAGTAAAAGAGCTATGCTAATCAGAGAATATCAAAGTTGAGTTTTGATATTGAAGACTATATATTTTTAAAGATATCTCCATCAAAGGGATTTTCAAAATTTAAAATTAAAGAAAAATTAAAACTAAGGTTTATTAGATTATTTGAAATTTTGGAAAAAATCAGTGAAGTAACCTATAGATTTGCCCTAACCCTAAATTTGGGAGATATTCATAATGTATTCCATGCGTCAATACTCCAAACCTAGGTGTACAATTCGACACACATAACTGAATATGAGTTGTTGATGATAAATGAGGATCTAACATACATTGAGGAACCGATTCAGATCTTGGGAAAAAGGAATCAAGTATTTCAGACAAAAGTAAGTCCGTTAGTAAAGGTCTTGTGGAGGAATCATTCATATGAAGAGGCCACGTGTGAAAGAGAAGATAAGATCCAAAAGAAATACCCATATTTACTTATTCTCTAAAGTACATAAAATTTCGATGATAAAATTTTTATAAGAATGGGAGAAATGTAAAGTTCAAGTCTGAATTTTATCATAATCTTGATTAATTAAGTTAATATAATTAAAATTAAAATTAAATGATAAAAATTAGATCAAAAGTCAAAATTAGATCGGATTACGTTGAGTTGATAGATGCTTGAAAGGCACTTGATGCGCACCAATGTGGGACGGACAAAGTAGCCGCACATAAGAGACCCTTGATCGGCGCCTAGGCGCAAAAAATAATATAGACACGCTCGAGGAACACCTGAAGCGCACTAAGACAGAATGTCTGTGCTCAAAGCATGTCCGAGGTAGCATTGGTGCGATGCAGTGCTCAGCCGTGGGGCCTGATGCACGTTCGACCAACGTTCCAGCACCACTTCAATATATTATGAGACTCGGCTAATTTTTTATCATTTTTTAGCAGAATTTGAGACAGGAAAAAGAAAGTAAAGAGAAAAAGAGAAAGAAAGAGAGTGTAAGCCAAAAAAGTTCAATTCAAGTAAATCAAAGCTAGAATTTTGATAAGTTGAAACCAAGGCAATTGTATTCTTAGCCTTTTTTTCTATTGTTATTATCTCAATTCTCTGATTATTTCTTATTTCAAATGCCAATATATGATATGTTTTTATAAGTGTTAAAATTTCACACATACATATACTACCACTCATTCTTTTGATTTGTATGAAGAATCATGCCATTAGTTCACATACTTTAAAAATTCAGCTATTTTCCTACAACCACATTACATGTGTTAAATTCATAGTTTAATGACTTAATATGTGACAAATTTCGCACATCTTGCTACAATATGTTCTAGACTTTAAATATTTACTAGCATGTTTGGAAATTTAGTAAATTTAGCCTGGGATGTATGCTATTTAAATTAAAATTGCTGAGGCATTTCTAAATTGCTAATTGCTTTACATTTTGCTGAATTTTATGTATTATGCTAATTTAGTATTTTATGTTTTAAAATTCATCGTAACTAATTTTTTATAAAAAATATAAATATTATACGCTAAAAATCTACAAAATTTTAAGAGAAAACTCTACGCTAATCGAATTGATTTTTTTAAAGAAAGATAGTGATCCAACTTTTATCACAGTTGCACAAAATGGGAAAAGAAAATGGGAAATTTAAATAAAGGAATAGATGCAACCGGTTAACTGCAACCACAAAATATATTTATACTATATATTTATTTAAATTTAAAATTAAATAAAATATATTTATTTGATCCTTTCAAAAAAATTATACTATTCAAAAATAAATAAATAAATAAAATACCTCTGACAAATGAATAGAATACAAGATCCAAAACAGTAAGACCAACAATTTTCTTCCACATCTATAATCAATTAACATTTGCATAGTTAACTAAATTACTTCATCATTAATCAATCTGATGGAAATATGTGTTAAGTATTTTACTTTGATAGAAAGCCATGGTATAATGCAGACAAGCCTACATTTACGGAGATATTTACCTGCATGATGGATATCTGAAAATTGACAAGCATGTTCTTTGTCAATATCATTTGCATGCATTTCCCAGACAATTTTCAATCGTGGATGATGGGACAGATATTGAAGATTGATCATTAACTGTTCTTGACAATTTAGGGTTTATGTATCATTGATTTTTCTGATGTCTAATAGAAAAGGGATTGAAGAACAGTAAATCGATTGCGATAAACCTCCAATTCCTAATTTCTATTTGTTCAATCTCTCAATTTGACGTGGAGTGTTTTCTTTTCTTTTTCCTTGCTTAGACTTACAAAATGTCATCCCTTGTTTATTACCTCGACTCAGAGCACTCGTCTCACTTTTCGTGGAGGATCTGTGTTTTTCATTGAGAGTTTCCTCGTCCGCAATAATATCGAGACACCCGTCACTAAGAAGTTCGATTAGAAAGTTAACGTCACAATTTGAACTAACTTTCAAATGTGGGTTACCTGTTTGTCTGTGCAAAGCCGAGTATTCTTGCTCAGAAGAAAATAATTGAGCAGGTCTACTGAGAAATATATCAGGTTCGAGATCATGCCTAGCACCAGCAGCCGCAGTTTGAAAATCCTAGTACCCTTTATACCAAGGTTTGCAGAAGCCTGTTATATAAGGTAAAACTTTCATCACATGATTTAAAAATTCCATTTTGAAATCCTTTAAAGATAACAAAATAACTAAAAACCTTGTTATATAAGGTTTTTGTTCCATTTTTAAAAACATATTGTCAAAACATTCAAAGCAAAAGTCATTTTTTCTACATATCATCCAAATCAATTGGTACGAATGATTTGAAAGATAAAATTGTCACCTTGGGATAACCAGGAAGATTGGTCCCATTGTTTCCTTCGTAGTTCATTTCTTGTTTAATGCCCTGTATCATCAAAAGCAATCATTAGTATCATCAAGAAATGTAAACTTCTCCAGAGAAAAAACACTACTAATTACCGCTGCCATTTGTGTTCAAATTCTACCTTACAAAATTAATCCGTCTCTTTGAATGGGGTTCTTTTACTCTTTTTGTTTATTATAGAATTCTACAATAGCTTCACTCCCTGTTCAAATTGCAGAAGATATGTTTAAAAACCTGATGCTTGAACAAATCAAAAACTTGTTTAAATCAGTCAGAATCTCATCCCGGTTCATCTACTGTCATTTATGTTAATATGAAATTCTACAATAGCTTCACTGTCCGTTCAAATTGAAGAAGATATGTTCAAAAACCTGATGATCAAACATATCGAAAACTTGTTCAAATTGGTCAGAATCTCATCCTGATTGTCCTCATGGATGGAATGCTTAGCATTTGATGCAACAGTAGATAACAAGTCAAGGTCATTGCATTTGATATACGACTACAGAAGTGTCACATTGTTGGACAGGTACTTGTATATGTCCATAGCTTCTATTAAAACTTGTCACAGAAGTGTAAATGATGCAACCAAAGAAAGGATTCCATGTATGTACAAGTGTAAATAAGGATTTACGGAAATTCTAAGTAGAAAAGGGAAAAATAAAAGGTAGTTATGGAAGAAATCTGAAAAGAATAAAGGCGCATTTTCTTAGGATAGTTAGTTAATCAGCCTCTCTTTGTTTCTAGACCCATTCTCCTTCCCCCTAAAACCACCCTAAAATATAGGATCTGAAACAAACAAAAAATAACCAATATAAATAGACATCACCATGAAAATCTTTCACTCCACCATTGCTTACTAACCTTATTCCCTATTCTCCTACTCTATCTCTTTTTTGCGGCACCACCATGAAAGAGTTTTCTTTCCTTATTCTCGTGAACTTTCTTCTCTTTTGCTCATTTATCCTCTCCCAGCCACTACGCTTTTTTTATACCATCACCTTCTCTGCCTGCTCTCTATCCTTGCTCATCTATTCATCACCACCACCTTTCTCCTCCTCTCCCCCTTAACACCCCTCGTACCCGGCTATTCAACAGAACAATATGCTGTTGATGCTGTGGACCAAGTATCATGGAGAGCAGAGGAAGATGATGAATTGGAGCAACTTCCTGAGCTTGAAGTGAACGAAATTGAGTTAGAGCAATCACAATTGGTGTTGGGGAAATTCAAGAAATTGAAGAGGAAAATCCAGTACAAAAAGCTCAGGAAATTGTGAAAATGAAGAAACTGTGGGAAGCTAAGTTCAATTACCTCAGGGCACTGTGGAGGGGAGTAGACTGGGAAGAAAGAGAGAGGATATAGAATGGAGGCAAACACTGGCTTGCAAGCTCTTTTAAGAGAGGCACGATTTGGACGTGGGTAGTGGGGAATGGATGGATTTACTGTGGGAAGCCTTGGAAAAATAGTCATCAAAGGAGACTGAGCAGAAAGAGAAGAAAAAGAAGGAAAAGGCAGGAAAATTGTGTTGCTTCCTAGGCTTGAAATTCCCAGCAGGGAAGCTGAACTTTGGGAAGGGAAAGCCAAATTATATGAGAATTTCCAAGGTATTCAAGGGTGCAGGATGGTTGAGCAGGCATCGAAAAAATAGAATACAATAATTATTCAATTAATTGTAATCTATTTGATGTTAGATTGGCACAGGAATTTTTTTCTTATTGAATGAGAAACTGTATTTCTGAATAAAGGTATGTAGGAAGTACAATTTTTTTTCCTTAAACAATTTTCTTCCTGCTCAACTTTGTTATCAAACGGAATGTATTAGTTTTGCCTCTCTTGAAGGAAACACTTTGTGTCCCCAGCAGCACCAATCATAAATTTCACCGTCTCTTTAATTATCTTAAGAATGGAAGATCTCAAACTCTGGAAATCTTGTGGTGTGGGCATCATTTCCCAAATGCTTCCTCCAAATAGTAAGCATTAAAACCCTTTCACACATAATCTAATCTATCCCGTTTCATTACAACAGCCCATGCATGGCTACAAAGGATAGCATAATTCACTGTAGCAGATTTTTGTTCCCAATCCATAGAGTATTGATATGACAGTAAATAACAAGTCAAGGTCACTGCATTTAACATTTTGGGAGAATACTTCATTATGTCATAGCATCTGTAGTCACTTGTCACAGAATGAAAACTTCCAATTTCAACTAACAGAAATATAAGATACAATGCAGCCAGAAGAAGGCAAAGAATGTAAGGACTCCATATATGTACAAGAGCAGATAAGGATTTATGTAATTCTAAACTGAAAAATAACAATTATAGAAGAGTTCTAAAAGAATAAAGATGTAGTTTCTTTGGATGGATAGTTAGCCAGCCTTACTCTGTTTCAAACCCATTTTCTCATTCCCCTTAGAATCATCCTAAAGCATATGATCTGCAACAAACAAATAACAATAATTAAACAATAGTTCAAGGGGACTGGATTTTTGAGCGGGCATCTGAAAAACGGGATAAAATAATTATACAATTGCATTGTAATTTATTTTATGTTACGTGGACATAGTAATTATTTTATTACTAAAACTATATGTTTGATCTGAAAAACGGGATAAAATAATTATACAATTGCATTGTAATTCATTTTATGTTACGTGGACACAACAATTATTTTATTACTGAAACTGTATGTCTGAATAATTATACAAATGATAAAAGTTTTTTGTATCCATTAAAATATTTAGTCGAATCCCAATTCTTCCGATTTAAAGGATACATGATCTTATAAATATAAAAATGCTTAATAACCTCCCTATATCATACATATTTATTTAATAAAGAAACAAAATTACAGAAAGAAGATATCATAGGATGCAGGCAAAACAACAACCTCCAAATTTATATAACAAGGAAAACACTCTAAACAAAATGAATTTGGATCCTATTCTCTTCCTTGGCAGAGAGCCCTTTTTTGTAAACAAAAGGATCGAACCAAATGGGCAGTACACAAATCACAATTCAATAGCAAGTCCAATTAGTGATGTTTCCTTATGCCACAAGCCCCAACAATCACAAACACTTCATGAGAAATCCAATTAGTGATTATAACCACCAGTTAAAATTTAGAAGTTATTATGGATGTCATTTGAAAACCTAAGGTTTATGAAAAATCAATGAAATCAAGCAAGAATGATAGAAAAAATAGCCTAATGCATCCTAAGATTGGATAATACAGTTAATTTTGGCTTAATTTATGTACACCAAATCTCCTTCCCCTTAAATCCTCCTTATAATATGGGATCAGAAACAAAAAATAAATAACTGATTTTAGCCCATATAAAAAGGCATCTGACTCTGAAGAAAGCCAAAACAAATCCCTGACAAAACTCGCAGTTCACCACAGCTTTCTATATTCTAACAATTGTGAAATTATATTCTAAGAATTTTTTCTTTTTTGCACATTTATTCTCTCTTCGCAACTACACTTCTCTTACTTTGTTGGCTCACCCTACCATCTCAACTTCATCTCTTCATCACCATCACCCCCCCCAACAAGCACCGCCCTGGTCCCCGGCTATTAAAAAGCAGGGCATTTGATTTATGCAAACAAAACTAACCTAGAGCAATTATTATGGGAAGCAGTGACCAAAGATGAAGAATTGGAGCACTTTCTGGATCCAGAAGTGAGCAGGATTGTGTTTGATGCAACCGCAGTTGGCAAAAGAGAAAAATTTTAAGATAAAAAATTGAAGAGGAAAAGCCAGTTCAAATAGCTCAGGAAATTAAGATTATGAAGGAAATGGGGGAAAACCCAGTTCAATCACCTCACGGAAGCCTTTGAACAAGAGTAGTGGAATGAGAAATAGCAGAGAGAGAACAACAAGGAGGAAAGGCAGGAGAAATTTGTTGATTCCAGGGCTTGAAATTCTCACCTGGCAAGCTGAAATTGGGGAAGGAAAGGCCAATTCGTAGGAGAGATTTTCATAGGCATTCAATGGGATTGGATGATTGTGCAGGCATCAGAAAAACAGGATACCGTAACTATACAATCAAATTGTAATTTGTCTGGTGCTATATCGGCATAGCATAATTGGGAAAACATGCCTTTATTATGTGATGTGATGACTTGTGAGCAGCACTTAAGTCCGATGACTTCGATGAAGGCCCGAGGACTCTAATAAAGGCATTGTGCAGATTTAGCACTTGCACATAATACCTTCAAGCGGACGGCCAGCCGGTCAACAGGAAGTTGACCGATTGACATAAGAAACCAATCAACGGCACGTTGACCGATTGTGAGGAGAAGTTGGTCAATGGATGCTTAACCATCTAGAAGAGAAGCAGTATAGCCCATTGGTGCCAGCTCAGAAGATTGATTGGTCATGCGAGATTTCTAAAAAATATACGCAATCTCTGCAGAGTGAGCGCCGTTTCTGCATAGCATGATATTTTACAGAGTTGTTGTAGAGACGTTATAGAGATGTACGTGCGCTAGGTGGTAGCCTATACGTGCAACCTCCATGCTGGTTAGACAGTTGTTCAAATAGCATGTATATATGCATTAAGTTCTGTGATATAAACTGTGTGAGAAGATTTTTGTGCGTGTAAGTTTCTAAGTGTGAGAGTGTAAAGAGAGAACACTGTGAGCGTTTTGTGTTCTTGCTCTCTATTCTCTTCTCCTGTGGTTTGTGCAACCAAGGGTTTGTATAACCGTAAAACTTGCATAGTAGACTTGTTAGTAGACTGTGTGTCACGAAATTTTTTTCTTATTTAAAAATGATTTTTCACGTAAAATATCGATATTCTCCTTCTCTCCCTTATTTCTTCTACTCTATTGTTTGTTCTTGTTTGCTGGTCGGACAACATTTTCTCCAACAAGTGGTATCAGAGACGTGGTTCTTTAGTCAATGTTAAACTTTATTAAACTCTATTGATGGAGGTGGGAAGCAAGATGATTTGTTTAAACGGCACCAATTATGATACTTGGCATAGGAAGATGTCACACTTGTTGCTTGTCAAGTCCATGCACATTCCGGTGTTCGCCACTCAAAAACCTAAGGCAAAATTGGAAGAATGGATACTAGAGAACATGTAGGTGTGCAATTATATACGGCAATTTGTAGATGATAATGTGTATAACCACATTATGAGTGAAACAAATGCCAAGGCGTTATGGAATAAGTTGGAGACACTCTATGCCTCCAAAACTGGCAACAACAAAATTTATCACCTGATGAAGTTGATGCAGGTTCGATACAACAATGGCTTGTCCGTTGTAAATTACTTAAACGATTTTCAAGGATGTATAGACCGGTTAAGCAGCATGGATATTAAATTTGAGGATGAAGTGCTAGGTCTGTGGTTCCTAATAACCTTACCAACACAGCTCCAAATGGCATCGTAACGCTGGAAATGGCCAAAGGAGCTGTACTGAAGGAGAAAATAAGACGGTTGTCACAAGGGACCTCCACCTCTCAGCACTCCGAGGTACTCATGACTAAGTCACGGAGAATAAGCAAAGGCTATGGTCTGAAGTTTAGAGAAAAGGGCCGGAGTAAGTCTCTCTCAAAGTTTTAAAACATGGAGTGCCATTACTGTGAAAAGAATGATCATATTAAAAAGTATTGTTATAAGTGAAAGCGTGAGAACGCGAAAAAGGTGAAAAGGGACGATGTGAGGAAAAGACTTCAGTCTCTATTGTTATAGAAGGTGATCTCCTTTTGACCCGTGAAGTGGGTGACGTTGTAGATTTCGCCAAGCAAGAGACCGACTGGGTGGTGGATTCTGGTGCATCCATCCACGTCACATCTCGGAGAGGGCTCTTTACACCTTACACTCCAAGTGACTTTGTGATGTAGGGAGGAGGGTGAAAGTAGAGAGAAGAAGAATAGAGGGGTAAAGATAAGAAATTAAACTAGAGGGGTAGAGACAAGAAAGAGATCAAACCAAGGGGGAGAGAGGAAGGGAAGCACAATCGCTCAATGGCCATCAATTTCTCAAATACTCATTCATTAATTAATCAATTGTCCTAAAAATTTTTATATAGAGAATCCGATGTGAAAGCAAATTAGAAACAAAATCATAATCAAATAATTAAAAAAGTGAAAAAAGAAATCAAATAAATAAAAATAAAATCACAACTAATTTGGACGATAAATAAAAGCGAGTCTTCATATTTTGAAGGCAAATAAAATTAAATATTTGTCTTGGATGTCCGCATCAATTCTCCGCGGGTGGGAGAAACTCGACCCCAGTAAGTTAAATGCCAGGAATTAATTTTTCAATCATAAGCTGACTAGCTGGGCAACCCGTCGACGACGGTGATAGACTCGAGTAAGAGGGGGGCCGAAAGCTGATAGAGCGATTGAGATCTCTGGAATGAAGTTGACTAGGGCCTGAATAAGTGCAATCCTGTTGGCTCTGATAGAACTCCAAGAGGTCTAGGTCGAGCTGCTGTAGTGTCTCGCGAGAAATTCAAGCATTCTTACTCTCGTCAACCAATCCAACGGACAAGGATGCGATGAATAGTTCCCTCCATGGTAAATATCACCTATTCATCTAAAATAGTATCAATTTTATCATGGTGTGCCAGGAGGGAGGGAAGTGGCGCAGGAGATGGCGAAAGGTCAACAGGGGGTGCACGCGGGCGAGTGGCAAAGGGATCTCCAGGTGGGGAAAAGTTGCTTTTATACGCAATGAGATCTTCCACATCGAAAATATGATGAAAATCAAAATGAGATGAAATGTCAAAAATATATGCATTTGATCCAATCCGCTGTAAAATTTTAAAGGGACCAACACTACGAGCCTGCAGTTTAGAGACGTCCCCAGGTAGGCGACGTTATGGTCTGATACGAACCATAACATAATCTTCTATATTGAATTCAACGTGTCATGATTGATACACGTGCTAATCAGTATTTCATAGCTGGGACTAAAGCGGATCAACTCGGTGTGTGGTTAGAATGAGATGTCGACAACATGAAGGCTGTAAACTCAACAACAAAGCATGCCCTTGGTGTTACCAAGTCAATGCAAGTGAGACTTGAAGAGTAGAAGATGAAACTAAATCTTACAGTAGCACCTATGGATGACTTTAACTTAATTTTGGGGATGAACTTCCTTAATGCAACTGAGGGAGTGCCCATGCCCCACTTAGTATTTCTCATGAGTGAGAGTCTATGTCTAGTGAGTGCCTCCAAAAAGCCGAAAGAATTCAGGATGAAGCACAAGGACAAGACATTATTTGCACTCTAGTTTAAAAGGACCCTAAAGAAGGGTAAGCCTATCTTCCTTGCGATGTTATCAATCGACAAAGACTTAGAGGATGCGTCTCCTCTATCAAAAGTTGGCCTACTCTTGGAGGAATACAAGGAGTTGATACCGACAGAGTTGCCCAAGATTATTTCACCTCGGAGAGCAATGGATCACTAGACTATACTGACACTAGGGGAGAGTCCACCTACTCGAGAAGCATACAAGACGGCTCCTCTAGAGCTAGTAAAACTTTGAAAATGATTGGATGAGTTGATTAGCTCAGGGTTCATCCCTCCTTTGAAAGCGCCTCGTGGAGCCCCTATTCTATTCCAAATGAAGTAAGATGTGAATTTATGTCTTTGCATTAACTACAAGACCCTAAACAATATGGCCATGAAGAACCACTATTCGATTCCTTTGATCGTTGACTTGTTTAATCAATTAAGCAATGCGAAATATTTCACGAAGCTTAACTTGAGGTCGAGCCATCAACAAATCAAAATTAGGGAGGGAAACGATCCAAAAACTACATATATTATAAGATATAAAGCTTTAAAGTGGATCATAATATCTTTGGGATTGAGCAACATCTCGGCAAATATCGTGATATATAGTTTAAACCTAAAACATCACCTAAAGTATCTAAAATTAGTATTCCAAAAGTTAAAGGAGAATCATCTCTATGTGAAGTATGAGAAGCGCTAATTTGCTTGAGAGGAGATCAGCTTCCTAGAGCACCTCGTGGAATGAAGTCGGATCAGGATAGATCTCAAAAAGTGTAAGCTATCTTAGATTGGCAAGTCCCAATAACTGTGAGTGAGCTGTGCCCATTCCTTCTTATTGCAAACTATTACCAATGATTCATAGAAGGGTATTCAAAGAAAACAACACCTCTGATGGATTTATTCAAGAATGATAGGAAGTGGGAGTAGTCGAAAACCAGTCAGCAAGCCTTTAAGGAGCTCAAGTGTGTGGCAATGAATGAGTTGTTGTTATCCCTTTGAGATGTTACTAAGCACTTTGAGATGCAGAGCACTGTGTTGGATTTTGCTTTCAAAGGAGGTCTTGTTGCAAGAAGGCCACCCATTAGCCTATGTGAGTAAGAAGTTAAATGAGGCCAAACTATGTTATACAACCTAGGAGGAGTTGCTAGTGATCATGTATTGTTTGAATACCGAGAGACATCATTTGCTCGACTCCAAGTTCGTGGAGGAAACTGATGACACTACTGCCAACCATTTATTCACCTAATCGAAGTTTATGTAAAAAAGGCTTAGTAGTAGGAATTCGACTTGGAGTTAGAATATAAATCCAAACGCTACAACTAGGCCACATATGCCCTTAATGGAAGACTAGACTTCGCCGCCTTATGCTGAGTAGCTTACCTATCGATAAGCGAGATTGCCACAATCATCAATGAACAAGTAAAACTAAACCTTGAGAAGAATCCAATATCCGTAACTCTACTTTTACTTATTCTAGAAGGAAAGACTCAAAGACTTTAGATTAACGATGGATTGATCTTCACAAAGTACCAGTAGGTTTTTAGACCTAAGGATGGAGGATTAAGGAAAATGCTCTTTAGAGAGTTTCGTGGCGCTCTCTATAAGCTAATCACTCGGGGTGACAGCATACCCTGAGCCTACTAAAGAAAAACTATTGTTGGCCCAATATGAAGGATAATGTGATAAACTACATGAAAATATGTCTCACATGTCAACAACATAAAATTGAACGTCAACAGACGGCATGGTTATGGAACCATTTACTATACCAAGTGGACCCCAAGAAAGTCTTTCCTCAACTTTATCATAAGGTTGCCAAGGTTAGTGAATACTCGTGAATCTTGGTGGCTATTGACCACTTTTCAAAGTACGTCACATTTATTTTAACATCAAAATATTCTTCAAAAAGGAGACAATCTCCATTTTCTTCAAATATATCATCAAATATTGTGAAGTGCCCTAAATTATTGAGAGTGATAGGGGCTGGCGCTTCATTGGAGCCTTCTAGTAAAAACTCTTCAAATTACTTGATTTAGAACTGAATATCTTATCGAGCTACCATCCTTTAACTAACGGCCAAACAAAAAGATTCAATGGCCTATTAAAAGAGTACTTGGGACATTTTGTGAATGCCAATTAGAAATATTGGATGAAGATCCAAAATATTGCTTAATTTTATTTTAATATTTAATTTAATTTTAATGAGATTACAATTAAATTTTAGATCTTAAATTTCTATTATATTTATTTTATCAGCGATTTGGATTTATTCTGATTGAATAAATAACTACATATTCTTATTTGTTCACTTTTTCATCTGATAAGATGCTTTTTTCAAGTAGTCTTTAGCGACCTTTGCATTTTGATAAGAGTTCTTTTGAGATTTTAACAGGTCAATAGCCACTTTTTCTACGTACTGTGGCCGAGCAATATAAGGGTAAGTGTCTTCATGTTTATAACTTTGTTAGGTAGTGGAAGCAAAATGCAAAGATTACTAAAGTCTACTTGAAAAAAGCATCTTATCAGATAAAAAAGTGAACAAATAAGAAGAGGTAGTTATTTATTCAATCAGAATAAATCTAAATCACTCATAAAATAAATCTAATAAAAATTTAAAATTTAAAATCTAATAGTAGCCTCATATTCAAATTAAATATTTAAATATAATAAATGTCCAAATAAAAAAATAATCATCATCGGGACGTGTATATATATATATATAAACAAAACATAAGTGATTTGAACCGATTTCAATTGATAAATAACCAATTTTAAAGTATAATCCAAGTCCAAGACCAAGTCCAAGTCCAAATTAAAGGTTCGATCAGTTTGTAATTTGGGGTAGATTTTGATAACCGGATGATCTAATAGTATGAGTAGAAATCGAAACAGTGTCACAACAGATAATTTAAAGGTCTGGATAAAAATATATAATCAAAATTATTTATACAAGACATACCAATGCTCATCTATGGATAAAATCTACGAATATTAAATTTAAATTCAAATCAAAGTCCAATATAAATCAACGTAAAAATATAAATCATGCATCAAATTTAAATTTTGATTATTTAAAGATTAGCTTGAGGAAGAATTACATATACTCATGGTAACTTTAAACCATATCGAATACAAATTAGGCTATGATGCTTGCCCACCGATGTACTCTATCTCCTATGGGTAAGACTGCTCGCTATGTTTTGTCATTCACGATTTTAGGTACATTTCTCAAACTTGTTAAATATATTAGAATATTCGAATATATTATAAGATCAACTTAAATCATCCAAATGAAAATAGGCACTAGTCCAAATCTTTCGTGCCGGCAGAAAGAGATTTTCAAATAACAAATATCTCTCCGTCGATAGTTGGCTAGAATATCTAATATCCAAATTCAAATATAGTGACCAGAATCCGGCATATGTATGTAAAAATACACAACCTATTAAGTTTTATACATATTTTCGTATGCAAAGTTTTATACATAAATATATACAGTGTCCAATAAATTATTCAATCTTTCAGAAAAATATCCAACCCTTCAAAATTATAAAACTTGAACCAAAATCCTCAAATTAGCAATGAGCCATACATGTATATCTAGAATAAATAAATTTGGTGTATAAAAGTACATATATGTTAGTAAAAATTTTACACAGTATCTAAAATATATCAGATATTAAATCAGACCAAGAAAATGAGTTATAAATATTTGCCTCGACTTTATTCCAAATAGATTTTCCAAAAGAATGCTTTGAGGTTCCCGAATCGGGCATTCTTTCCCTGCTTCATGCGCGCCCCTTTCTCTCTCTTCGGTCACCTCGCCTCTGCCTCTCTCTTCACATTTCTCCTTTGTCGGCGACGGTTTTGACACGGATGACGACGACAACTACGGTGGCAGCGATCCGGTGACGGCACAATGGCAAACGCTGGCATATGCAAGCCAGCGATAGCTTTTTCTCTCTACCGTGCCGCATCCACCATTTTTCCACGATTCAGCCGATTTCTCCCAAAATTGGTACATGTAATAGCTTCCACAAGGAGAAAAGAAGGATTTACTTGCCTCGATTTCATCAATTTTCTTCGACAATGGCAGCGACGACAACAGCTGTTTGCTTCGATTCGCGACTCCTTTCTCTACTCATATCGGCGCACAAAATGGAGAGTAATATCATGAAAAGGGTTTCGTTGGCTTCTATTTCCAACGTCGACACCTCCGACGATAGTAGCCCCATGCCGGTCACCTCTCTCTCCTATTCTTTCCTCTTTTTCTCTCTCTCCCCGATCCCCTGAATCCCCCTTATTTTCTTTTTATTTACATATATATATATTATATTTCAATTTTCTATTTTTATTTTCTTTTATTTCACAATCCAAATTAATAATCAGGGTGACAATACGAGCGCACCTTGGACAACAGCCCAATGAATCCAAATATTCTTTAAAATTTTATAATATTTAATTAATTTTCGTTATATCTAAATTACTCAAAATCATAATTAATATTAAAATAATTCGAACGGATATCTAAGATATTACATAATTTGACTGAAAAATCAAATAGCAACTAAGGTGCTCATAAGTTAAACAATTGTTAAAGGTTTGGTTTAGCTTTGTTTGAATGATTTAAAATTTATCTTTTCGACTCTGCTATATTTTATAGGTCAAAAAATATATATTTTCATGACCTTACATAATATAAACTAAATAAAAATCATTTCATATATTTATGTAGATTTTTGTACCCAAAGATTTAGCTTTTCATAATTTTTCTCATCGAAGGTTAAACCAGTCAGGCCTTTTAACAGCATATCATTTTGCTTGTTTCTTTTAGCCTATATAATGGAAGCCTGAAATTAGCACATATTGGTCGATATTTATAATAATGATGGTACCTGATTATGCTGATGTTTGTTTGTTTGTATTGTTTGTTGGAGTAGTTGGAGAATGAATGGTAATCAACAAATTGAATTTAAGTACATAGCAAAAAGTTTAGTATTATAAATATGGAAATATTAAGATAGATTAGTGAAGTTACACTAAAAAATATAAAAAATAAACATATTTGAAATATTTATAAGTTTCACTGATAGATGTTAGAAGAGAAAAACACATTTGAGGTGGGTCGGATGCCTATTACATTGGCTTAAGGAAATGCATTGATAAAATGAGAGTTAGTTATAGTTACAAGAATGAAAGAAAAATATAGATATAAAAAAATAGAATTGTAAGTTAAAATAATTTATAAATATTTTTAGATTAAAAAATGTTATAATAAATTGAATAGAATAATGAAAAGATATTTATATACTTGACCTGTCTAGTGAAAATGAGACTTTATTGTCGATGTGGTTATGAATTATTCTTTTTTATACTAGTTATTGTATTTTTAATTGTTATTTTTATTATTGACTCAAAAATAATTTAAAAAAGATATATAAATAAAGTAAACTTTAGAGTTATGCAAGCTATTGAAGCTTATAAGCTTATTGAAAGAAAAGAAGATAAATTTTTATTTGACGATAACAAATATTAATCTTTGCTAGAAGTAATTTGGAAATAGCATTTTAAATTTGCTACTTAATTCTAATATTAGTGTATTTTTTAGGCAAAGTATACTTATTGATTTCTATTTTTATATCATTAATTAAATTATAAACCTTTAATTGTTGTCATTTTATATTTTCGGTGCTTTCTATTCTATTATCTAACTTTAGTAATCTTCACATAACCATTCCATGTTCATATTTTATAAATATATCAAAACAAATTAACAACATCAACTTTAAATGTGTTGGACAAATGGATCCCCCTAGTGTGAAAACACTAAGATTAGAATTGATCGCAATAATATTATTATTTAGACATATCGAATAATATATATCGTTATTTGACATATCAAAAGAAAATTTTTCTTTTAAGATTTATAAGCTGATAGAAAAATATTAGTTGATGTAACTTAATTTATTATCCTTTTGGCTGCATACCTCAATTATTTTATGATATTGTAAAATATAAATACCAAATTGATATTTACGCCAATGGTATCATTTATAGATAAAAAATATTAATATTAATTACGACTATATCTGATAACGTATAGGTGTTTGATATATTTAAAGAATTTATTTTTAAAAATTAAAAATTGTCAAATTAATTTCAACCGATATGATAATATATTGCTATTTGGATGTGGTATTGGAGTAGATAGATTCTGATATATATATATATGCTGATGGGTCCATCAATAATGGGCTGACCCAAAGCGAAGTCAACGGAAGCCCAAGAAGAACGGTCAACGTTCTTGCGTCCCGCCAAAGAAGGTGGGCCCAGAGACTGGAAAGCCCAAAAACCGAAACGGCCAACGCATGTGTTGACCGTCTTGGCGGCCAACTTGCTCGTAGGCGGTCAATTCAATGTTGACCGTCGCGCGAAGCCAAACTGGGCCTTTAGAAGCTTTCCTACAGTAATGGGCACATTCCACTATGGTCCACAGCCCATCAGTGGACCGCCAGCCGCTCTCCTTTCATCCTCCACGAAGGCGGCCAACACTCCGACGATTAACTCAAACGTTGACCGTCATCCCCTTGCGCATTGGGCCCAAATGACGCCTTTCTACAGTAATGGACCCATTCCACTATGGCCCACAGACCATCAGTGGACCGCCACTCGCTCTCCTTTCATCCTTTGTGAGAGCGACCAACACATTGACGGTCAACTCAGGCGTTGACCGTCTGCGCCCTACACCTTGGGCCCATGACTCATCCGACGACCAACCACAGCCTTCCACGCGTCTTCCACGATTCTAAAAGGATACTGACGAGATTGGCGCCCTTCAGATAAGGAAGGCGTCAGATCTTCTCATTATCTTGCCCGCCAAGGCACTCCAATGGTAACAGATTAAGAAGGAAGGAAACGAACTTGGAAAGCTGTTGGCCGCCACGCAAGGAAGCTATCGCACCCACCTTGGCAACTGGCGTCTGCTCCAGAAGGCAAGCCAGCCACGGTGAAGATAGGGGATCCTCCTTTCCAAAGAAGGAGAATTACCCTCTCAACCATAAAAGAGCCCCAGAACCCTCGTTCTGGGCACGCTTTCTTTGAAGCTTACAGACAAGCTTTCACTCGCGCAATCATCCACGCTTCCTTTCACGTTCTAATTCAGGCATTCGTTAATCAAAAATATTATAAGTGTTCCAAACGAGCTCCCTCTCAGCCGCCAGAAGCTCACAGAACCTCAACCATCTCTAAGGCAACAAGCGAGCCCTCACGGCC
>JAOVVI020000304.1:0-35226 GCA_028571085.2 Nepenthes alata
TCGTCTGGATGAAACATTTTTCCAAGAATTCCTGTAATTATTCCTTCACTTTTTTAATTTACATGAGGCCATTCTATGTGAATTCCTCAAAATTAGTGCCGATCGTGGGACAATCTCAATAGCGAACTCAATCTCTCTATCAAAAGGTAGTCTAGGCAAACTTTTCAGAAAACATTCTCAAATTTACATATAGCCAATTATCCTTAATGGCCATAGTCTTATTTCCTTGGCCTCAACCGACCTATTTCATTTTCCTTAATCTAGAAACACCTCCACGAACACATCCCACGGAAGCTCCTCATAGCAGCCGAATCCTGATTCCGCTGCTGAATCATTCTACCCATTATGTCACTCATATGACCCATCATAACAAGATAAGAATCTTTTCAATTTGAATTTGAACCTCCACAACCAAAACTTCCATTATCCGCTTTAGAAAATACTTGCACTTCAGAATATTCAATCATTTATTTGCCCAAAATGACCCAAAATACCTCACTTTATTACTATTATCTGATACCATTTCTATCATGACTCAGACCAATACATGTCTAAATAATAAATAAATTTTGAATAATAATAATAAAATTCTAAACCCGGGTATGACATACCCAAACAAACCACAAAAATAAACCCGGGTATGACATACCCAAACAAACCACAAAAACTTTATCATCAAATAATAATAACAATAAACTTAAACAGACACAAACCTATCATAAGATCTCATCAGATAACTGTCTGGATGAAGAATGCATGAGCTGCTTCAAAATACCATAAGGGAGGTACCAGAACAACAACAACAACTCATCTATATAATATAATATAATAATTCCAACAATTCTGAATACACGGTCCAATAGGCATACACCTGACCAATACCATTGTTCAAAACATATCAGATACTAATCTAAACTATAACGAAGCTAAAACTCATCAAGTCGGATGAACAATGATCAGATCACATTCATATTCCTGCAATGTATCCAAGCCCTCTACTAATTTGAAGGGATAAAATAGAAAATGTGAATCTAAAACTTAACAAGTATCATATATGTATAAATATAATGACAATATGTCCAATAAATTAGGAGGGTCTATAAATAGATTCCAAAACAAATACTAGATACAGAGCAGATGTCTGAATATATTATAAAATATCTATTCAAATACCAGACAGACAGAGCCGGTGAACTATATGCATAACTCAACCTTTCCTACTAGCAGAAAGGGAACAGAGTCTCCCCATTAAGAGAAGTGCCACAAATATGGCACAGTGCTATAGATATGGTGCTTAATAGCAGATAGTTACATATACGACAGTTAATAATAAATAGCCACAGACACGATATCGCCACAGATATGGCGGTTAATAACGGATAGCCGTAGATATGGCCTCGCAACATATACAGTGGTTAACAACAAATAACCATAGATACGGTCTCACTACAGATATGGAGGTTAATAACAGATAGCCATATATATGATCTCGCCACATATACAATAGTTAATAATATATGGCCACAAATACGGCCTCGCCATAGATACGGTGATTAATATCACATAGCTACAAATACGGTCTGGCCACAGATACGACGGTTAATAACAAATAACCATAGATACGACCTCACCATAGATACGATAATTAATAACAGAACGCCATAGATACGGAGATTAATAATAGATAACTATAGATACGGCCTCACCAGAGATACGACGGTTAATAACATATAGCCATAGATAGGATATATAAAAATAACATGGATGTAAGTAAAATATCTAAATTATAGTAAAAAATATATCAGATGTTGAAACAGACCAAAGGTAGGACTTATAGATACTTGCTTTAACCTCATATCAAGCAACTCTAACAAAAGGATATTTCGAAATACCTAATCTTCTTTCCTCTCTCTTTCTCTCTGTTGCCGCGCACTCCTTTTCTCATTCTTTCTCCTCTTGTTGCATTACCTTCTCCCATGCATCCGTCTCCTTCGCTTCCTCTCTCTCTCTTTCACTACTACGTCTTTTTTTGTGCCTCCATCTCATTCACTTTCTCTCTCTCTTTGCCTTGCCTTCTCCTGTGCCTCCATCTCCTCTGCTTCCTCTCTCTCTCTCACTACTCTGCTTCCCCTGCACCTCCTTCTCCTGCACTTCCTCTTTCTCTCGTTGCTTCGCCTTCTGCCCCCCACATGTGCCTCTTATCCTCCACTTCTCTCTCTCTTCTTCTGCTCCTCCAGTAGCTCTCTCTCTTCTCCTTCTCTTCCCCCATGCAATTGCTAACCGCATTGCTCCCCCCTTTTATTTTCATTTCTATCCTTTCCTTTTTTTCCCTTTCTATTCTTCTTTCTTCTCCTCTATTTTATTATCCAACCGGTGCTTGGTCGTCGATACCAGCAAGCCTCAGGCACAAGCCCACTAGAATCGACGCTCAGATGCCTCTCGAGCACATTTCTGTTGTCAACCATACTGATTTGAATATCCTTTAAAATTTTATAATATTTAAGTAATTTCTGTCATTTCTAAATTATCCAAAATAATAAATATTACTAAAATAAATTATACAAAAATCACGTATTACATATGAATTTCATGAAAATTACAAAGAATGTGAGTAAGACTTCATGTATCTGAAATACTAATATTTTAGCTATGAAAATATGATATTTATGAGTATTTAAAAAAATAAATACTTAATAAAATAGAAAAAAATTAGTAATAAAGAAAAAGAGAATTTGGATATACCTGCCTTAATTTCAAATTTATCAAAATCTTCTTTGGATTCACTTTAAATGCCATTCTTTAACCTTTTCCCTCTCCTTCTCTCTCTTCTTCTCTTTTCTTTCTCTCACTTCTCTCAAAATCAGGTAGAATATGATAGAAAATTAGTCGAACGTGACTTTTATAAATGATTGGGGCACATGCGCCAGCAGGTACACGTCGGGTGCCGTAGCAAAACACTATGGTGTAGTAGCATCATTTTAGGCGTGCATTAAACATGGGCAATCTGCTAAATGTGCACATAAGTATTCCTCGAGTGTGCATTAGGCACTAATAATCTGCCAAAAGGGTGCTTCAGTATTAGTCAGGCATCCTTTAGACGTAACATTTCTATCTAGAATATACAGGTGCGCGCATCTGGAGTTGGTGAAGTGTCATTTAACTCGATGTGACTCACCTAATTTCTTTATTTGACCTCAAGACTCCCTTTTCTTAATTTATTTAATCATAACCAAATTTATAATTTTGTAACTTGCGCTTTACAATAAGGAATTAAACGGAATAATATATTAGGACGTCCAAGTATATTTAAAAAGATTTGATAATTGCACATACCCCTATAGGTGATAAAAGAAAGCGGCATTTGACCCCGCTTATAAGGAGTATATAGATGGTCCGCCTATGAGTCTAAATAATAGAATTTTATTTTAGTATTAAATTATCAAAAGTATGTGTAATTTTCTTATAAAATTTATTTTTTGGCCATTAGTTCTCCATTTTAACATGCTTTTAAATTTTTAAAATTATTTATACATATGATTTGATATTTGAGATATTTAATTTTTGAGACTTACAAACTTTGATGAATATTTTAATTTATTCAATTTTGGATTTGGACTTCAGACTTTTGAGCCTTTAGATTTATAATATTTAGACTTTTGGATGATTTTGTACTTTAGATTATTTGGTATTCACATATATATGTTATAAATTTTACATACATAATCATATTTGAATATTTATTAATTAGATATTAGAAATATATTGATATTCTATACGTTTGGACTCTTGACATATATTTGATTTCATATATTTTCTACTATTTTCTATTCCTTTGTTCTATTGGTGGACAAGTGTTTGTCATTATATATATATATTTATATATATAACTCTTGGGTAACGCTTTACAAATATTTCTAACTCCTTTTAAATTAGAAGATTTTGAAGACTTGTAGGATTCGAGTAGATGATATGTTATGACCCAGAGACTTAATAGCAGGCCAATATATAAAAATTTCACCATAATAATATCTAATAAAAATATTAATACGATAAAATCTAACTCAGGCATGACAATTAATATATACACAGGTCCCAACACAAAATAACCTGTATAAGATCTCATCGGATATAAATTCGGATAATATAATAAATGACCTACTATCCAAAAGTCAAAATGGGATAACTAGCAAAATAATAACTCATCTACATAATATAAATATCCCATATTTCTTAAAACAGAGTTCCTGGCCCACAACCAGCAATACATAAAAACTAAATATGCCCCAGAGAGCAAAAACCTAACAGGCATAAATATCCATACTTACTAGGGAAATAATGCCTTTTCAGATAGAGTCTAAACTCCTGCAATCGTATCCAAGTATTAATCTAAAGGGATAAAATATAAAAATGTGAGCATAAAGCCCAACAAGTATTATCATATTAATAAAATAGTGCATATAAATTAGAGGGAAGGGATATCATTTCATAAATGTGTAAAATAAAATATAATGTTTGTGAAAATCCATAAAAATTGAGAAATAATCTCGTACTAAATCATTGTCCATAATCATACTAAATCATGATCCGATGAAATCTCGTAAATAATATCATATCGTATCATAGTATATAGAGATCCAAGGTCACATAGCATAAGTCGTAACCATCACCACATCCGTGTGGGATATATACCATCATCTGAATCCAAACTCATAAACAATCGAGGAAGAACCATAACCAAAATATATAATCAAAATGTGTTCTAGGCCTAACACAAATTCATACGTACGAGACATTCCTATTACCCGATTTATGAGCCAATCTGAGCATCTCAAATCATAGTCCAAAGCAAATCCATGTAGAAATATAAAGCATACACAAAATCGGAGAACCAATGATTATTAAACCAATTTGAGGAAGGGTTACATCCGTCTGATAACCTTAGCTATATTGGCTATGTTTTAGGCTGGTAGCTCAAGGCTTGACTGCATTTTAGGCCGACAACTCTAGGCTATCTATGTACATTGTTTCTCATAAACTTGAAACTTGCTCACTATATTTTGTTACACGTGGCTTTGGGTGTAATTTCAAGTTTAGTTATATATTAAGATGTCCGAATATATTAATTTTTGTTAATTTTTTATGATTGTTCTTATTTAAAATACACAATGGAATAGGTCAATTACAACTCGTATCAACCTTTTTGTCGGTGGAAAGGAGACAACATATCACATACGTCACTGTCGGGACTAAGCCACCTCTCAAGAGAAATAGCATCAAATCTCATGCCTTGGATTACAATCACCCCACTCGGGTCTCGAACTGACATGGTCCATATAGTGACCACGTTCCCGGCAATATGCAAGTGGACTAATGTAAGGTTTGGTTCATATTTTCACAATGTACGGATATACAAATATACATATGTATTGTTTTAGGTTTTTACAAATCACAAAACCTTCCAAAATCACAAATACATGTAAAAAATATCCGAACAACTGGTAAAATATATATTCATGTAAACAATAAACTGAGGGGTGCACGAACATCATATGCATGTAAACAAAATCTCTGAAATAAACATAAATATCAATGGACATAAAAATAGACCAAAGATTTGGCTTACGGATATTTACATATATCTTATATATTGCAGATCTGATGAAAGGATACTCCGAGATACCCGATCCCCACTTTCTCTCTCTTCCTTTCCTTCCCTTCTCTCTTCTCTACTGCGGCACTGCGTAAAATGGAAAAACCCTAACCCTGCGCACGATTTATAAGGTGACTCACGCTCGAGCGCGTCTCAAGCACGCCTTTTGCACGTGCTCCCAGGCAGTCTCGTGCTCGAGCGTGCCTTAGGCATGCCTCGGGCGCGGGCTCCTTGGAATCAGTGCTGGAGTGCCTCTTCGGTTGAGCTTCAGGCACTGCTTGGCTAATCTAAATTCCTTTAAAATTTTCACAAAATACTATTAAGCCCTTATATCCAATAATCCCAAAAACAATAAATATATCCAAAATATATCAAATGGGCATTTGGGTGTTACATGATAGCTTAAAGACTTAGTTTAATTATATTTGGATTTTGATTTTGCCTTCAGATTTATATTTGATTTGTTTTGAAATTTATGACTTGGAGTTCATTTTATATCCAATTATGGCAGTTTACATTTATATTTCGGATTATTGTATTATTTAAATTTGTTTAGGCTTAAAATTGTAATTGTTTGGATTTTGGTTGAAATTTTTTCTTACTGGTTTTATTAGGTTTTGACTAGGTATTATTATTATTTAAAAATTTGATAGGATTAGTTCAGTTAAATACTGTATCCGCTATCCTTGTGGTGTTTCATAGTTATGAGTTTGATTTGTCCCTGACCGACTCGATTTTGAAGTTTTTTATTGGATCTTAGTAAATTTTGGATAGAAAAAAGAGTTTAATTTTTTGATACGATTCCACTTTTTTTACTTGTGGATGATAAGTGTATCATTTAAGTACGTCTGATGTATTAGGACATGTCAAAACATATATTGTCAATTCCTTATAATGATTATTAATAAAAATAAATGAATAACTCTATAATAAATAAACAAAACTTTTTTACTTTTTGAAAAAAATATAAACTCAAATTAGATAATAAAATAGAGTCATTATCAAATACTTACATAAAAGACACATGCAATATTAAATGCACAAATATTTTATGACTTTTTCACAATATTTTCGTAGAGAAATATAATCATTAAAAATAATCACTTATATGGTGAAAACAAACAAAATCTCTAAAAATTTGGTGAAAACTAATAAAATCATAAAATATTTGGTAAAAAATATATGCTTGTAATAAATTTTAAAAAGGGTATAAAAGAAGACATATATGTACACATAAACAAATATTGAAGGTAAAATCGAATAATTTTAAAAATAGACCAAAGTTGGCTTTAAAAATGCTTATCTTTAGTTTTAGATTTAGTATATTAGATGCAAAATAGCTTCAAAATTTTTTTCTTTCCTCTCTCTCCACATTTATTTTTTTTTCTATTCTATTTTTTTTTTCTTCTCTTTCTTTTCCTGTACGAAATGACTGACTCGGTGTAAGAGGCCTATAAACATCCTAATTGACACATGAGAATTGGTTAGATGCACATTAGACATCATCCAAACACACGTGTGCACGAATACCATATTAGATACATTTCAAGCGCCAACTTTTTACCTCATCCATGCATGAGCATTACATCAAACGTCATACATTCTGTTCGGATTGCGCATATGCACCCCATAAATGCCTCTCGAGTATACAGTTTTTTGCTTAAAATATGCACGAGAATGTGGATAGGTGCTTATCCTGATTCTCTCAATTTTAATTTTTCTTAAATTTTTTATTATAAAATTATTTATTATATTAATTCACTTCATATTAATCATGAATCATCAATCACGCATTAAAAAGTAAGCATTACAAGTACAATTATATGACAACTTAATTATAGTAATATAATTATATGGAAGCCATAATTTGGCAACTGTTTACACTAACAACTAAATGGGAGGCTCTTGTCTTGGAAGGAGGAGGCTTTGATGGGGCACTCACCTCCACATAAATGCAAATTCCACCGGGAAGAAATTGAAGAGCAACTCCAGAAATGAAACCAGACAAGGGAGACGACATACCTCCATTACCAGCAGCAAAGCCCACCTGATGTCCCCGTCTTAGGACAGCTTGAGCAACACTAAAAACATTAATACTCTTACATATGAGAACCTGAACCTCCGCAGACAACTCACAGTGTCTCACCGGCGTCGAAATGTCAGCTCCACCCTTAAACACATCGGATAGTCGGATCAGGTCTACGAGGCAAGAAGACAACAAGCATAAGTCTTCTGGGCCAAGCTAGAATATGAGATTTTTTTTTTTTTCAATCTTAGTTAGACAAAATAATATTTATTGTTGGTTAAAAATATCCAGGGTATCGTTTTATCTGCGGTTGAAGAAACTTGTGTCTTTATTACTAGTATTAGTTTAATAAAATATGAGTAAATGTGTCTCTCAAATACGTAGTAATTCCTTATTATAAAATTTAGTAGTTATTTTCTTATTGATTCTAGGGGTGGGATGACGGGATTAACCCTAATAAGTGCATGATACTGGTTTTAGAGCATTAGAGACAGCATCATAATGTAATTTAATGGAAAATATAGTACAATAATGACATATTTGGTTGGTAGATAGGAATAATTTGAAAAATATAATAAGTATTATCAAAAATAAAATATCTTTATTGTATTTGTAATTGCATTCTAAGTATGTTTCAAATAGTGACCAACAAATGATTGGGGTGGCCAATGTTAAGCGACGACTGATGTTGTCGGTTGGCTAGTCGGGGGTTGGGGTGGTGACGTACAGTTGGTATTTTTCATTTGTAATTTTACTTTAACATAAGAGTGTTTATTTTTTGAGAAGAAGACTAACGATACTAAGATATGTATTTTTATAAATTCATTATCATATTTTATATTATATTCACTATTTAAATTATGCTCTATATTATCGCGGGCATTATTGCTGTGAGATAGGTCTATCTTTAGTGTTTGTAAATTCTATGACATTGAATTATATTTTAAGTATATTATTTTATTATTATGACATATGTGTAGGTATAAGTTTTGTGAGTGTATTTGGTTAAAGTGAAATAATAAGTTTTCGCACAAAAAGTGCTTGTGCAAAGACTAGGCTATGTGATTTTATGCGACATTATGCTCGAGTGAACATATAAAGCGGTTCAACTTGTATTTAAAGGTTGTTTGGTGCATGTCTATAGTCTCTCGGGGCTAAGTATCAAACTAGCAAGATATCCACGTGACAAGTGTTTATGCTATTAATATTCAAAGATGAATTACAAGTGGTTTAAACTATTGAGTTCCGAATTCGAATTATATGTTGTTCATATTTAAACAGCGTAAATGACTACCTTGGTACAGCCTTCATGTAAGGTTCACTTGATTTTTTGTTTGAGCAAAAATATGATATTTGCCCACTACCAACTACACTTAGTTACCTTTATTTGAACTTTAATCTTAATTTTAAATCCAATATTCTTCTATTTTTTAATGTGCGGAGAGATTCAAGCTATGAAAGATGAGTGTACCTTCTTTGAGTGCCTTGTGGACAAGTGAAATCTTGAAATAACTATTTTCTTGAAATGTCCTTCTCCAATGAAAGATAAACCCCCGATTTTCTTGATATTTTTCACATAATTTGATTATAAACCTTATATTTATTAGCCTAGAAACTATAGAGCTCTAGTTGACTTATCTATAGATCTAAGATGTGTTTTGGTTGGAGCAGTTTAATCAACCATAGATCCACTCAGAAATTAGTTGTCTTGATAGCTATTGGCCTAAAATTCCAATGAATACCTTAAATAGTCATATATTTACAGTGGTCTATATGTTAACTTTTTTCTTATAGTGACTTTTTAATTGATGGCTAAAAGTTTAGAAGTTTTTATTAGCAAATGAGTTATTTAGAAATTTTCATTCGTCACCAACATATTATATTCTTTCTATTATCATATTTTATCATTATATTAAATATATGTGAATGGTGATTATTCATACTTAAGAACCCACATATATAATTTAGTTATGTATATTCAAACTATAAATTATTATTTTTGTATTTCTACGAAGAAACTATTAACCCCTTTAAATGTTTATGGTTTAGATGTCGTTTTCTCACTATAAATTTGTGGGGCTATTTTTTAATGTCAAGATAGTGTATATCGAGAAGGGAGACACTGCACCTTAATTCAGGACTATTAGATTTAAACTTGACGATTTGTATTTTTTTATTTAAAAAAAAATGTTACTTCAACTTTTTTTGATATTATACCTGAGTCGTTATATTGATATTCAACCCTTAGTGATATCATCATTGCTTATGATTTGAAGGGATAAATTTTGTAATTTCTAAGGGACTACTTATTAAATATACACTTGAGTGGACCGGTTGGCATTAATTCGAAACACAGGGATTAGTAGCACTCACGAGGTTTATCCTTAGCTAATATAAGTACATAATAGTGAACTATGTATTATTTATTATCCCATTAATACTTTGGTACTATTATCTCATGAGATAATTATAAAGCCACATCATATTTAAATAATGTACTATTTTATAGACTTTATTAATATTATAAGATTTATACAAAATAATCAATAAATAAATATTATATTAAAATTAATATCTAAAAAAATATTTAGAAGTCGATAACACAATATCAATCTTTCTGATAAACCCTTATATATAGAAATAAAATAGCTAAAAAATATAAACATTTTATATGGAAGTCAATTGGTGAAGTCAAATATTATTTTTAAATATAATATTTTACTTATATATATTTATTAATATAAATAGATAAACAAAATATAATATTATTTAAAAATATATTAAAGTGTCAAAAAATAGAGTTAAATTATATTAGATATAAATTATATACATATAATTTATAATTATTATTGATCGGTACAATCGTAAATGGGCCAACTAAGGGACCAAGCCCACAGATGGAGAAAGAACTTAGAGGATAGCGGCCCATGACATGGCCTGGGAGCAAGGAGAGGAGCATCCAACTCAGGTGGGTCAACTCGAGACCGATTGGCCGAAAACGGGTGTGAAAGCTGACCTGCAAGGAACCCTAGCATCGTGTTGCACGAACACGCAAGAGAAACTTGTCATCAACACCCCAAACAGCTCAGCAGATATCCCCAGAATTTTGCCCATGATTGCGCGATCTCTCCTAGAACGACAACATCGATTCAGCGGATCTCTTCCAATAGCAACTGCCTAACCTCAGCCTCTAGCATCGTCGCAAAGAAGGAAGGAATCCTCTCAGCTGGCCACGGTCACCATAACTGGCACCCACAATCCCTTGGATAGCTCGCCGAATCTACATGGACAGCCGTCAGCCAGCCTTGGTGCCCAAGCAGGGCTGAGCTAGCTCAAGCGTTATAAATACCCCCTCACTCGCACGAGTAAGGGGCATGCACATTTATAAGCCTACAGAAGAACAACTCTTTGCCTGAAAGCAACCAAGAAGCTTCTCACAGCTCTCTCTCCCCCTTCCTCTCTCAAGCCGCTCATCCTACAAGCACATCACCTCCTCAAAACCACTCACCATTGAGCGCATCACCACCTCAAAGTCTCTACATACTGAGTGCGTCCTCCAAACTAGACCTATCCCCACACATGTCCATCATCATGCATTTCTTTCGTATTCTCGTATCTTTCTATCCATTAGAAAAAATTTCTAACTTGAATGTTGGAGGATAAATTGAAAAGTGAGTCCCGTCGATACTCTAACCTCTTGCTTGTTTGTTATGTTGGGCAAAATTTAGATTCACAGTAACGAAGACTGGGCCTACTTTAATTCGATCCGTCATAGAAGATTAAGTGGTTTCCTAATTTGTTCAGTAATTCGGATCCGAGGACGCGACATTGGCGTCGTTTGTGGGAACCGACCAAATGGACTAACTACCACCCTCACTTGAGCAAACATGGTCAACACCAGGGCCAAAGCCAACACTCTGACCAAGGATGTCATCTCTCGTGGTGACGACCCCTCTGTGAGTGTTCATGTGAAGGAGCAACCAGCACCCTTCATGTAAGTGCTCGCAGCACAAATGAACATGTCCTAAATGCTCCAGACCCTCTGTGCGCACCATGGCGAGTAGAAGCTGGGGGCTCCTTCCTCCACCGCTTGCACAACAACTTCAGAGTGGAAGAGCCGGAGGAAGAAGCACTTGAACGAGAAGACGCAGTAGCCTGACAACCTCAAAGTTCTAGCAGCTTCGAGCGACAGGGCCCTATTATGGTTGGAGGGCCGACTGAGTCATGGGAAGTGGGATGAAAGCCAAGAGCGGAAAAATCCTCGCTACTTCTCCGAAGATCAAAGGCCCCCAACCCAGGAGGAAGAATCATACAATACTAAGCCGTTGAGAGGTAGCAACCACCCAGTCCAATGCCTCTCACCAAATCACTCGGAGTTGATGACCTTTTTCAACGTGAAAAGGACTGCAGCCCCCCTCGGATGGAGGAAAGAGTGGAGAAAATACGGCAGTATGTGTTCGGAGGAGGCTTCGGCAAACACTTTGCAGATTTGAGGAGGTCACCATTCATGATGGAGATTCGGACACAATCGCTCCCTCACAAGTTTAAGATGCCGGCCCAAAAATCCTACGATGGGAGTTCCAATCCCATGGACCATTTTTGCACTCTCCTGAGCTTCTAGGGCCTGGATAAGGAAGCCATGTGTCTGTACTTCCTATTGACTCTCAAAGGAGATGCCCGGGTTTGGTTCTACCACTTGTAGCCAAACTCAATATAGACATTCCAAGAGCTGGTAGATGGCTTCTTGTTGCAGTTTGCTTCCAGCAGAAGGAAGGAGAAGCAGTCTTGGCACCTTGCCCGTATCAAGTAGGCACCGAGTGAAAGTTTGAAGAGCTTTTTGACCCAATTCACCACCGAGGCCCGGTTGATTCCTAGGCTCACCAACGAAGTGAATCTAAGTGCCTTTATATCAACTTTAGAGTCAGGTGATTTCTTCAAATATCTAACTTATAAGGATCCTCAGACCTTTCGGGGGGTTGAAACTATCGCCTGCGCTTATATAGCAGCCGAGGAAGCCAACAAAGTGAAGTGACCAGAGCAAGTGGACCACTTCTATCATGGGCTGGTGGACGAAAAGAGGAGGAATGGAGACCACACGAACTCTCGCCGCCCCAGGAAGCAAGCACAAGAAGTGAGTTCAGGCCTTTGAACCTGACCCCTCTAGACAACTATCGGACCAATATTCTCATGCAAATTTAGGATTAAAAATTCTTAAAGTGGCCAAAGCCAACCAGGAATCTAGATGAAGGAGATCAGTCGAAGTATTACCACTACCATTGATCTCCGGGCTATAGTATGGAAGACTATCAAACTCTGCAGAAGAAAATCATGGACTTGATCCGGAAGGGACATCTTACCGAATTCCTGCAAAACTCAGGGTGGGCCCTTGGCAGGATAGGAGAAGAAGGGCCAGAGTAGTAGCAGCCGAGGAATCGAGTTGCAGTCGGGGTGGACAACATGGTGATGTCCAGGTCATCCAAGAGTAACGCCCCGAACTGCCGAGAGACAGCCGCCAACAATAAGAAGTTGAGGCTACGAGTTAGGAATGTTGTTATTAGTTTTAGTTGCGACGATATAACTCATATAATAACCCCTCATCTTGACCTTCTGGTTGTATCCGCACTCTTTTAGAATGGTACAATTGACTATTAAATGAAATGAATCTTTATTGATAAAGAAAGTTTTCATGATTTGCTTTATCTTAATACATATTTTAAGATGGGATTAAAGAAGAGTCAAATGAAATTGGCCAAGAGACTCATCTATGGACTGGACAATGAACCAATCCCGTCCAAGGAACCATTCAGCTGAGGTCACCCTAGGAACGCACCTGAGAATAGCTTCCCGAATGCTCACGTTACTAGTAGTCGACTTACCCTCGATCTATTATACCATCTTGGGTCGGCCTTACCTATCCGCATTTGGGGCAGTGACGTCGATCCCACACGTGAAGATGAGGTTCCCAACAACTTGTAGAGTCGGAGAGGTTCTGGGCGACCAAATGACTGGCCGGACATGCTGCCTATCCCAAATCACTCAAGCAGTCCCGGATCGACTGGTTTAGGACTTTGATCATTAGGACTAGGCTACCTTATAGCAAGCCGAGTCTGATAAGACAATTGACCAGATCTCGTTGGATCCTGGCGACCCTGAGAAATGCGTACAGATTTGTGGCATGCTCGTTGAACCCCTACACAACAAACTGATCACTTTTCTTTGGCAAAACTTGGATGTTTTTGCGTGGACCCCCGCCGACATGTCGGGAATATCGACTAGAGTAATGGTCTAAAAGTTGGGCCTCGATGTAGGTTATAAGCCTGTCAGGTAGAAGTGAAGGAACTACTTCATCTAGAAACTCATTGCCATTCGGGAATAAGTGAGAAAATTGCTCAACGTCGATTTCATCAAGGAGATCTAGTATTTGGACTGGCTTTCCAATGTGGTCATCGTAAAAAAGGGCAATGGGAAGTGGCGAATGTGTATTGAATTTACTGATGTGAATAGGGCTTGCACAAATGACAGCTTCCCGTTGCCAAAGATTGACCTACTGGTGGACTCCACCTCTAGACACAGGTTTATTAAGTTTTATGGACGCATACTCGGGTTACAATCGGATCTGAATATATCCCAAGGACAAGGAGCATACCTCTCTTATGACTGACCACGAGATGTACTGTTATAAGGTTATGCCTTTCGGTCTGAAGAACATAGGTGCCACCTACTAGCACTCGTTAACAAAAATATTTGAGGCTCAGATTGACCAAAATATGGAGGTGTATGTGGACGAAATACTTTTCAAAAGTAAAACCACTAGTGACCATATCTAAGATCTTGGTGAGATCTTTGGAGTGCTCTGAGTGCACCAAATGAAACTTGACCCAACCAAGTGCATTTTCGGAGTGTCCTCTAGAAAGTTCTTGAGCTTTATGGTCTCTTGGCAGGGAATTGAGGTGAACCTTGAGAAGATAAAAGTCATTGTGGACATGAATCTGTCCTAGACCATAAAGGAAGTCTATTAGCTGATTCATAGGCTCGTAACACTCTCTTGCTTCCTAGCAAAATCAGCCGAGAAGTATCCCCCTTTCTTCAAGGCCTTGAGGGGAACAAAGGAAAACTGTTTTAAGTGGACGATCGATTGTGACGTTGCCTTCCAAGAGCTAAAGGTATACATCGCCAGTCCTCCTCTCCTGACATCACCAAAAGAGGGCAAAGATCTCTATCTATACCTTGCGGTTTCAGATATAGCGCTAAGTTCAGTCCTGTTCCGATCCAATGTGTAATGGCCGATCTAATACATCAGTAAAATTTTGACTGACACCAAGACCCGTTATTCGAATGCCGAAAAAATCACCCTAGCGCTCATTTATTCAGCCAGAAAACTACGGCCATACTTCAAGGCATACAAGATTGTCATCCTGACGACCTACCCCTGAAGGGAATCTTGTAGAAACCCTATATGTCAGGATGACTCATTAAATGGGCCATCGAATTAGGCAAGTTTTATATAGAGTTCAATCCAAGACTAGCCATAAAATGACAGGCCTTGCCAGACTTCATAATTAAAACTATGACCCCCGTTTTGGACACCCAAAGCCCTAGTGAAGACACCCCCTGATTGAAAAAGACCCCAGCCTAGGCATTGTATGTGGATGGATCATCGACGCAATGTAGTAATGGGGCAGGAGTGGTACTGCGAACTTCTGATGGGTCAAAGATAAGATACTTAATGATACTTGAGTTCTCGACTGTAAGGTCCAGGTTTCTAGGACATAGTAATTGCAAGTAATTAAATTAATACAATCAAATTTGGGATGAATAGACCTGAGAAAATGGAGATCGGATCGTTATTGGAGAAGGAAAAAGGGGCCACGCTTGTTGAAGCTCGAGCAGTGCTGGTGGCGCAAATTCTAGATTAGCCCTGCCCGAAGCACGCCTGAGGGACAAATTCCAGAGAATTTACGCCCGATGCACCCCCAAGGCACGCTTGAGCACATAGTATAGTGAGGTCGTGCCTGAGGAATGCTCATCTGGTGCTCAAGCACTTGTTTGGGTATAAAAACCCACGCGCATCAGCTTTTTGTAGAAGTTTTGGGAAAAGGGGGGAGAGGAGAGAGAGAGAAGGGGAAATCGAAGCTCTCCGGTCCGTTTTTGAGGTGAAGCTAGTTAGAAAACTCGTAGATCGAGTTGAGGCAAGTGTACCATATACTTTATTTTTCCTTGTTGTTGGTTTTTGTCCTCTTTCTTCGGGTATTATTGCTCTAATACTCGTTCCTGTTAAGATTTGTTAAATATTATTGCATGTTTACTATTTTTCTCATGATTTTGTGAAGAAATGCCATGTTTAGATACCTGTATCATGATTTATGTGTTAGATTTCCTTATTTAAATCATGTTTCATGTTGGAAAATGTGTTACAAATACTTTCATGACTTAGATTCGAAATTCTCATTCTTTTGATTCAAGATTTGGTTTATGATTTTGTAAATAATGATTTATGGCATTTTATTTAAGACTATGAAAATGCATATACATGGAAGTATGACTGGGAACTCTACTATGTGTTATGAATCATGATTATGATTGTTTTCTTCAAGAGTGAGAAATTATGTAAGACCAAGAAGAAGTTTAGAGTTTTCTAAGTTAAAATAAGTAAGAAACAAGATGAAGGATCATTATTCAGCGGGTAATATTCTCTGATATGTCTTAAGATATTATAATGGTAATCGAGGATAGCCCCTATCATCAGTGGGGGAAGAAAAGCGGCATTTAGCTCCGTTTACAAAGTGATATGTAGACCGCCTTTCTTGGGGCGTAATTAAGGATGACAAGAATGATAAGAACCAATGCCTTAGATTGTGTGGTGTGAACACAATCTTATCCTTGATTGTTCACTCATTTAACTGGTAAGGTCTATTAACCCTGATCTCTAAAGATAAAAAGATTTAAGATGTGTTTTACATTTTTAGCATATTTTTATGCCCACGATGGATAAAGAAATCAATAAGGAATAGAAAATGCACTAAGACGGGGTTTTCATCCATGCTATCATGTCTAAGCATCATTTTTATGTCACTGCATCATGCATATGACTCCTATCTCTTCCGATATCACCTATTGATATGTTTTAAATGTAAATATATGCATGTCCTTGTTATAATAGTACACCGGCGAGCATTTGGCTCACTCCCTTACTATTTTTTATTAACTCTTCAGTTGAATTAAACGAGCTGATACCTGACGAGAAAGAGTGAAGATAGGAGATGTCTAAAGGAAGATTGCTGGACTTTGGAGATTAGAATGTTATAATATTTTTGACGTACTATATTTTTGTAAAAACTGATAAAGGTTACAAGATTTACATTATTTTGGTAAAGTATGCTTCCACAGATTGGTATGGATATTATTTATAATTCCTCAGGTTTTGATCATGGGTTTTGTTTAGGTTTCTAGTTGGCATCTCTTATTAGATCCGATATTGTAACATGATATTACAGTGTTGGAGCCATTGATGTTGTGACAGATGATTGGATGCTGTGTATGTTATGTTAGATTTATAAGTTGATTATTTATCATGTATCAAATTCATTTATTTAGATTAGGATCATAATTATTGACGAAATGGGGGAGATTATTTCCAGTCCGTCATAAATAGTATCAGACAAGGAGATGCGTTATGATTGATTAATCTTAATGCGGAAGCTTAGGTTTTTTCTAGGCTGAAGTAAGATAAGGATAGTCAGGATTAGATAGAATGTTTAGGTGCTAATCCTTAGACTTAATCTAGAAATGCATCGAATAATTGTTAACTCCCTAATATGAGCGTGTCGGACTAACTAATGTTGTGATGTTTTTGTCAATAAGATTTAGAATGGCAGACAGAAGAAGGAATACTCGTTCTAATGCTGGTGCTCCTCAAGATCGAGAGGCTGAATATTTAAATTTGCCGGGAAGGATGCTAATATAATAGAATCGATGAAGCAACGTAATATGGCCCCAATTCCTGTCCCAAACCCGACCCCAGCGAATCCTGGCACGATGGCGTATGACAGATTCATGAATGAGTGTGTGCCCAAATTTCTAGGAGACCCAGATCCAATAAAGGTAGATATCTAGATTCAGAGACTTAAGAAGATATTTATTGTTATCCGATAACCAGAATAGGATAAAGTTACTTTTGCTGCATATAGGCTGATGGGTGAAGCTGATTGCTGGTGGACGATGAAGAAGAGAGATTTGGGTGTGCATGAAGAAGAGATCACATGGGAGATGTTTGAAGAGGAATTTATGAAAAAGTATTTTCTTTCTAGCCTCCGGGGTCAGAAAGAGGAAGAGTCTATGTGGCTCAGGCAAGGGAACTTCACCGTAGCAGAGTATGATGCAAAGTTTGCTGAGTTGTCCAGTTATACACCATGTATCGTAGAGGATGAGATGAGGAAAGCAAAAAAGTTCCAGCAAGGGCTGCGGGATGAGATTAGAAAGCAGCTACTGATACTGAAGCTCCAGACTAATACTGATGTGTTAGATAGGGCTCTTATGTTTGAGAAGGAGCTCGAGACCCAAAGGCATTTCTCCTAGAGGGCAGCAAGCCGGATGAGCTCCAGTGCAAGATTAGGTTCAGGACCATCAGGACCTTCTAAAAAGGTGGAAGTGGTTGATAAAGGGAAGAGCAGTGTCGAAGTTCAATCAACACCTAGCTCTCAGACATTAGTAGCTACCTGTGTTCATTGTGGAAAGAAGCATTCGGGGAGACATTGTTAAAAGTTGACAGGAGCATGTTTTAATTGTGGTGAGCAAGGTCATTTAATCAAGAATTGTCCCTCATCTATGAAGATGGAGGTGAAGAAACAAGTTGTCCCAGCCAAAGCTTTCTCGGCGACTGTGCAGGATGCCGAGGCATCACCAAATGTAGTGGAAGGTACTCTTCTTATTTGTGGTGCTTCAGCTCCTGTGCTGTTTGATTCGAGATTCACACATTTTTTTGTTTCTCCTCAATTTGTATGTCATCTTGCATCATCCCCAAAGATCCTAGATTATTCTCTAGTTGTATCGACACCTACCGGATCGTCGGTAATTATCGATGTCATGTATTCAAAGTGTGTAGTTGAGGTGAATGGGCTCATTTGATGGTGGATTTGATTTTGTTGTATATGTGTGATTTTGATGTTATCCTGGGGATGGATTGGCTAGCTAATTATCATGCCAGTGTTGCTGTTTTTATTAACGGGTGTATTTTGCAAATCTTGGAGTTCAGTCCTCTTTCATTCAAAGGGTTAGGAGAAAGGAAACGCCCATGTTAATTTCGGCCTTGCATGCCAAGCATTTGATTCAGAGTGGATGTCAGGCTTATCTAGCTTATGCTAGTACTATTGGAAGCTATAGTGTGCCGGCAAAAGATATTCCGATAATATGTGAATTTAAAGATGTATTTCCAGAGGAGTTACCTGGATTACCACCTCATCGGGTGATCGAGTTTGAAATCAAGATTATTCCTAGTGCTAGCTCGATTTTGAAAGCACCGTATCGTATGGAGCCTACTGAGTTGAAAGAGCTAAGCAACAATTACAAGAATTGTTAGATAAGGGTTTCATCAGACCGAGTGTATTTTCTTGGGGTGCACCAGTATTGTTTGTTAAGAAGAAGGATGGATCTCTACGATTATGTGTCGATTATCATAAATTGAATAAAATTATGATAAAAAACAAATATACGTTGTCGTATATAGATGATTTATTTGACCAATTGCAACGGTCGCGAGTGTTCTCAAATATTGATCTGCTATCCGGGTATCATCAGCTGAGAATTAAGTAGGAGGATGTGGCAAAGACAGCCTTCCGGACGAGGTATGGCCACTATAAATTTCTTATTATGACGTTTGGATTTACTAATATCCTTGCCACTTTTATGGATTTAATGAATTGGGTATTTTCGCCGTGTTTGGATAAATTTATGGCGGTATTTATTGATGATATTTTGATTTATTCTAAAAGTCGTGAAAAACATGAGGTGCATTTGAGGATTGTATTCCAAATACTTCGCGAGGAGAAGTTATATGCTAAATTGAAGAAATGTAAATTTTAGTTTGAGAAAGTGATATTTTTGGAGCATGTTATCTCTAATGGTGGCATTTCGGTGTACCCAAACAAGATTGAGGCCGTGATTAATTGGAGTAGGCCTATATCAGTAACTGAAGCTAGGCATTTTCTACGCATGGCAGGATATTATCGAAGGTTTGTGGAGAATTTCTCTTGGATTGCTATGTCATTGACTCAGCTGATGAAAAAGGAGGCCAAATTTGATTGGATTGAGGAGTGTGGTTAGAGTTTTCAAAATTGAAGGATTGTCTAATATCCACTCCAATTTTGTCCATTCTCGAAGGATCCGGTGGTTTTGTAATCTATTGTGATGCCTCCAAGACTAGGTTAGGTTGTGTATTGATGCAGCATTGGAAGGTGGTAGCTTATGGGTCCATAAAGCTGAGGGCTCATGAAAAGATTTACCCGACTCATGACTTGGAGTTAACTACAGTTATTTTCACGCTGAAGATATGGAGGCATTATCTTTATGGTGAGAAATTTTTTATTTATTTTGGTCATAAAAGTTTAAAATATTTATTTTCATAGAAAGAATTGAATATGAGGCCAAGAAGATGGATCAATTTCCTAAAGGACTATGACTACAAAATTCAATACCAGCCTGGAAAATCTAATGTTGTAGCTGATGGGTTAAACCACCAATCAAACTTTGTGGCGAGATTGCAGAATAAGCAGATGGGATGCTAGACTATTTGAAGCAATGTGACATCCAGCGATATATCCAAGGCAATTGGATGATCCTATCGTAACTTCAGATTCAACCGGAGATATTAAAGAAAATCAAGAAGCAGGTAAATAATCTTTTTCTTATGGATATTGTTAGAGATATGAATAAATATTTTAGGATTAATTTTAATGTCTGTATTGATGGAGTTTTGAGATTTAGGGATCGTTGGTGTGTGCCAGATGATGAGGAACTTAAGGAGAAAATTATGAAAGAAACTCACCGGTCCAGGTACACAATTCACCCGGGAATAAATAAAAATATATCAAGACTTGAAAAAGACATTTTGGTAGAGAAATATGAAAAAAGAGATTGTGACTTTTGTAAGTAAATGTCTTATTTGTTAGAAGTTTAAAACAAAGAGGAGGAAACCATATGGGTTGTTGTAACTGATACTCATTTCGAGTTGGAAGTGGAAAAATATTGCAATGGATTTTGTATCGGATTTGCCGAGGACTTTGGAAAACCATGATGCTATTTGGGTTATCAATTATCAACTGACTAAATCGGCCCATTTCTTAGCAATTCGGACAACGTATTGCCATGGTCGCTCGGCACAATTGTATATTAATGAAATCGTTAGACTCCATGGTGTGCCTGCATCGATTGTATCAGATCAAGATTCGATGTTTGTTTGTAAATTCTGGGAAAGCTTACATAGAGAATTGGGGACGGAGTTAAAATTTAGTATAGCATATCATCCCTAAACAGATGGCCAATCAGAGCGTACAATTCAAATATTAGAGGACCTGCTAAGGGTTTCAGTGCTAGATATGAAAGATAACTGGGATAATCATTTGGCATTGGCGGAGTTTGTTTATAATAACAGTTACTAGGTGAGTATTGGTATGACACTATTTAAAGTTTTATACGGGAGAAAGTGTCAATCGCCAATTCATTGAGAAGAAATTGGAGATAGGCGACTTCTTGGCTCTGATATTATCAAGGAGACAATGGAGAAAATCAAGTTGATTTACGAGAACTTATAAAGGTTGCTCAAAGCAGACAAAAGAGCTACGCAGACAAAAGAAGATCAGCGTTAAAATTTAAGGTTGGTGATTTTATATTTTTAAAAGTATCACCATCAAAACGAACATTCAAATTTGGGGTAAAAGAAAAATTAAAGTCAAGATTTATTGATCCTTTTGAAATTTTGGAGAAAATCAGGGAAGTGGCATACAGATTGGCCTTGCTGCCAAATTTAGCAGATGTGCATGATGTGTTTCACGTATCGATAGTTCAAAAATATGTTCATGATCTAATGCATGTTATTGATTTTGAACCTCTGTTTATCGATGAAGATTTACCAGTGTAGATTTTAAACCAGAAGGATTAGATATTGTGCACAAAGACCATCCCTCTAATAAAGATTTTGTGAAGAACCATTCACTAGAGGAAGCAACGTGGGAGCATGAGGAAGAGATTTAGAGCAAGTATCCCTTTTTATTTATGTGAGCTATGTAGTTTCGTTAAATTTCAAAAATAGAATTTTATAAGTGGGGGAGGATTATAAGGTTCGGGTTTATAGGACATAGTAATTGTAAGTAATTAAATTAATATAATCAAATTTGGGAAGAATGGACTTGAGAAAATGGAGATCGAATCGTTATTAAAGAAGGAAAAAGGGGCAACATTTGATTGAGGCTCGAGCAGTTCTTGAGGCCAAATTCCAGATTAGCCTCGCTTGAAGCATGCCTGAGACATAAATTCTAGAGAGGTCGCGCCCAATGCATGTCTGAGGCGCACTCGGGCACCAATTCCAGTGAGGTCACGCCCGACTGGCACTCGAGTGCCAGTCTAGGTATAAAAACCCGTGCACATCAGCTTTTTGTAGAATTTTTGGGAAAAAGGGGGAGAGGAGAGAGATAGAATGCGAAGGAGGAGAGAGAGAAGGGGGAATTGAAGCTCTCCGGTCCATTTTCGAGGTGAAGCCAGTTAGGAAACTCATAGATCGGGTCGAGGCAAGTGTACCTTATGCTATATTTTTCCTTGTTGCTGCTTTTTGTCTACTTCTACTGGGTATTATTACTCTAATACTCGTTCCTGTTAAGATTTGTTAAATATTACTGCATATTTACTATTTTTCTCATGATTTTGTAAAGAAATTTCATGTTCAGATACCTATATTATGATTTATGTGTTAGATTACCTTATTTAACTCATGTTTTATGTTGGAAAATGTGTTAAAAATACTTTCATGCCTTAGATTCGAAATTCTCATGCTTGAGATTCCAGATTTGGTTTATGATTTTGTAAATAATGATTTATGGCATTTTATTTAAGACTCTATGATAATATAAATATATGGAAGTATGACTGGGAACTCTACTATGTGTTATGAATTATGATTATGACTATTTTCTTCAAGAGTGAGAAATTGTGTAAGACCAAGAAGAAGTGCAGAGTTTCCTAAGTAAAAATAAGTAAGAGACTAGACGAAGGATCGTTATTCAATGGCTAATATTTCCTAATATACCTTAGGATATTGCAGTGGTAATCGAGGATAGCCCTTACCATCCGCAAGGGAAGAAAATTGGCATTTTGCTCCGTCTATAGAGTGATATGTAGATTGTCTTCCTCGGGGCGTAATTAAGGAGGACAAGAATGATAAGAACAAAGGCCTTAGATTGTGTGGAGTAAACACAATCTTATCCTTGATTATCCGCTCCTTTAACTTGTAGGGCCAATTAGTCTTGGTCCCTAAAGATAAGAAGATTAAGATCTATTTTACGTTTTCAGCATATTTTTATGGCCACGATGGATAAAGAAATCAATAAGGAAGATAAAATGCATTAAGATGAGGTTTTCATCCATGCTATCATGTCTAAGCATCATTTTTAAGTCTCTGCATCATGCATATGACTCCTATCTCTTCCGATGTCACCTATTGATATGTTTTAAATGTAAATATATGCATGTCCTTGTTATTATAGTACACTGGTGAGCATTTGGGTCACTCTCTTACTATTTTTTACTAGCCCTTCAGATGAATTAAACAATCTGATACCTGACGAGAAAGAGTGAAGATAGGAGATGTCTAAAGGAAGATTGCTGGACCTTGGAGATTAGAATGTTCTAATATTTTTGACGTACTGTATTTTTGTAAAAACTGATAAAGGTTCCAAGATGTACATTATTTTGGTAAAGTATGCTTCCGCATATTGGTATGGATATTATTTATACTTCCGCAGGTTTTGATTATGAGGTGTTTAGGTTCCTAGTTGGCATCTCTTATTATATCCGATATTGTAACCTGATATTACGGTGTTGGAGCCACTGATGTTGTGGCAGATGATTGGATCATGTGTATGTTATGTTACATTTATGAGTTGATTATTTATCATGTATTAGATTCATTTATTCAGGTTGTGATCATGACTATTGATGGAATAGAGGAGATTATGTCCGGTCCATCAAACCGGCCACCAACAATATAGCTAAATATGAAGCCCTGCTCGTTGGACTCTGATTAGCAAGAGAATGCTCGGCAAAGAGCTTAGCCATCTACAGTGACTTGAGTTGATTGTCAATCAGTTTCTAGGAAATTTTGAGGTGTCAAGCCCTCTACTCGCAAAGTACCTCGCCAAGGCAAGATGCATGACCCAGGTGTTCGACAAACTTGAGGTAGTGCATATCCCGAGGGAAGACAATTGAAAATCTGATCAGCTAGCAATGGCCGCCGCTACCGAAAGCCCAGAGCAATACTCCAGGGATTTGTGCGAAATCTTAACCTCCCCAAGTATAGAAGAGTCTAAGCAAGAAGTGCTACAAGTATCGAGCGACGGAAGCTGGATGGCTCCATACTAGAGGTATATCATTGACGGCTCCCTATGGAAAAACCCAGAGGATGCCAAGCACATAAAAAAGATGGCAGGCTGGTACACTATCATAGATTGGAGGATGTACCATCGGGAATACTCCACCCCTACATGCGGTGCCTCACGCTTGAAGAAGTTGACTACGCACTGAGTGAGGTGCATCTCGGCAGCTGTGGGTTGCATATCGAGGGTAAGAACCTTGTCTGACAATGAAGCGAGATGCCATGGAGTTTGTGAATAAGTGTGAGAACTACCAGATCCATGGCAACATGTCCCATTAACCACCCGTTGATTGAGAGCCCTGCAGGCCCCTTGACCATTTGTGCAATAGGGGCTCAACATACTCGGCTCATTCTCCCTCGCATCTGGGCAGAGAAAGTTCATCATAGTCAGCATCGACTACTTTACAAAGTGGGGCGAAGCCTTCCCGTTGGTCCGGATCACCGAGCAAATAGTGACAAAATTCATCTAGCAAAACATCATTTATAGATTCGGGATTCCCGATGTCATAGTAACCGATGACGGAACCTAGTTCACCAGCAAGCGCTTTAACAAGTACTGTACGAGTTTAGGCATCAGGCTGGTTCATACCTCCATCGCCTATCTGCAAGCGAACGGGTAAGTGGAGGTCACTAATTGAACATTGCTACCTGGGCTGAATACCAAATGGGAAGACGTTGGGGGCTCCTGGGTAAATGAGCTACCCTCCGTATTATGGTTATATTGGATGACACCAAAAGAGCCTACCCGCGAGACACCATTTACCCTATGATATGGGATTGAAGCGGTCATCCCGATAGAAATTAGACTACCCATCCTCTGAGTTGAAAGCTTCAACCCGCTCAAAAACTCCAAACAGCTCCTAGAGCACATCGACCTATTTGAAGAAGCCCAAGAAGCTGCCAAGATGCCCGCAATGACCTACCAGTAGCGGATCACTCGGTACTACAATGAGAGAGTAAAAGCATGCCAGTTTGAGGTAGGGAACTTAGTTCTACAGAGTATAGAGGCCACAAGTAAGAACATTAACCGAAATAAGCTCTCCCCAAATTGGGAGGGCCTATTCCTCATCTCGATAATTCTTTGAAGTGGTGCGTACAAGCTATGCACTCAAAACGACAAACGGGTCCCAAGGACATGAAATGCCATCTACCTTAAGAAATATTACCAATAACCCCATGCTGAACTCAGCTAGGTCAGGCACTTGTCATTGGAGCTTGCTTGTAATGTGTCCTAATAAAATAATTGTTTGTTGTTTATTTGTTCATATGAATACTTGTGTGACATTGCATAAAATCAAACGACCTAAATTACCCCTAAGTAGGGCGAGCACTCGTTGGCTTGTAACTCGACCTACGAACGGTCGAAGAACCTTGATCCCATACTGAGCAGCCCATACGCGGTTGAATTTAAACCTTCATCCCGTAGAGCGTGGCCCATATGCAGTTGAATTTGAACCACAGTCCCATACTAAGCGGCCCATATACGGTTGAATTTAAACCTCGGTCCAACTACCGAGCGGCCTCCAATCGGTCGGACGCAAAACCTTAGGGGGCTTTCATAGCATTCGTGCGGTGACCTCCTCCCGAAGGAGAGAGCACCATCAGTCAATAATGGTCGATGGGCAAGAGCCGGATGCACGAAAGCCACGATATCCTCTGAAAGGGCCGAGTGCCAAAAGTTATGCGTGAACGACGGCCCAGACTTTGCCAAGCCCAACTATGATGGCCATAACTCATAGTTGGCAAATAACAAAGTATTAAACAAAAGGATTCGGCATGAACACAAAAGCACCGGTAACAATGACCAAAAAAGAATAAACTTGTTGATTTATTATAAAGTCAAAATATACAATGCCAAGCAATAAGACGCCGCCTAGGACTACAGCACAAAAAGACGGTCAGCCTAAGACTGGAGGCTCCTAGGTAAATGCGCAGAGGGCTCTCCTCCTCTCTTGGAGAAATCTGTTAGGTCAGACCGACGGCGAGCACCCCCATTCCTTAGGTCGAAGAAGCTAACGGGGAAGTCTGGGGCCACAAGGGAAGCATTCCGTTGGTAAAGGTGAATGTCGTCCAAAATCTTGGCGTTCAGAGCATAGCTAGCTTTCTCCGAACTGAATCTAGTCCTCAACTTCACCTCTAGTCAAACATTCTCACTTTGGAGTTCCGCAAGAGGTTGCTTGGCCACCAAATGCACGTCCTTGAGCTCTTGAGAGCCCATCTTGAGCTCAAATAACTCAAGGCGAGGCTGGCAGTCCGTTCTTGACATTGCTGGACGTCAACGATGACGGCATTCAACCGGTCCTACATCTCTTTGAGCAATCCCTGATCGACACACGTTTGGGTCAGGCGACGAATCTTCGCGTCACACAAACAAACCCTAGCATCCTGCTGACATAATCATGTCTCCAAGATACCCAATATCGTGCGATCCTACAAACAAAAGTAAAGGGATAATCAGGCAAGGCCATCACCAACAAGACTAAAATGTTGTTCGAGGCATACCGTGATGTATGGCTCCTCCCCCACTGTGGAAGGACCAGGAGAAGCCTTGGATGCAAAAGCAAGAGGGGGCCTTCGACCTAGGACCTCTAGTGTAGGAGGCTCAAAGTCGGGAACATTAGCGGCTGCGGGACCTCAAGAATCAATGTCTTAGGGCCGAACGCTCTGGCAGTCTCCGCAACCTCAACTGCGGTGCCAGCCATCGCTGCCTCTTCAGCACCAATGGACTCCACATCCACTTCGGCAACCAGATCAGTGCTTGGCACCAGAATAAGAAGGGCACCATACTCGGCCAAGGTGGGAGCCCTAACGAGCTCTCCCATGTCGCCGGACCTAGCATTGATATCCCCGACAACAGGAGCAGCAAGAGTAGGCATCAATAAGCCATTGAATGTTGAAGATTTCCCACACCAGCGTAATCCACAGAGAATCATTGAGAATCAATTTGAAACCAACTAGATAGCGAATAGGCAGTCTACCTGGGGAAGGTACGAATGAGGTAAGCGACAAGTGGGGTCCCATCAATGAACAAGCCGGGAGTTGATAAATTCAAACCTCCCAGAACCTCCCACATGGGGGGCTAGTGATGGATACAGCCGTCAGTGGGCCAGCCTAGGGATCAAGCCCACAGATGGAGAAATAGCCCAGAGGATAAAGGCCCATGACATGGCTTGGGAACAAGCAGCGGAGCATCCAACCCAGGTGGATCAACCCAAGACAGATTGGCCAAAAAGGGTCGATGAAGGCTGGCCTGTAGGGAACCCTAGCGCTGCGCTTCATGAACATGCGGGAGAAACTTGCTATGATTTCCCCGAACAACTCAGTAGATATTGTGACGGAACATTTTTTTTTTGATTCCGTCATTCGCAATAGAGGATCACGGATGACATCTAGGATCTATATACTTTTAACCATAAGAAGTATAGCGGAAGTTACTCTAAACATCTTGCGGAAATATTTATATTCATTCCAAAGTGTTCATTTCTGAATACATAACAAAATGTCTAACTATAAAAGTTCATGAATCATAAACAAGTCATTACAAAAATTTCTCCAAAATAAGCTCCCGGGTCTTCGATAATTCTTCAGACAATCTCTAATTACTCCAACTCGTCAGGCACAAGCTCTAAAGTCTTCTCTGGAGGGGGAAAAATAGAAAACAGTGAGTCGAGGCCCAACAAGGTACATGCAAGTATATAGTAAAACATGTATGCGGAACATAACTCATCAAAACAGATACTATCATTTATAAAGTTACGAATGCATAAGAAGTAATTCATAACTGAAACCTGATGCAGACGTATATAGAAACGGTCTTCGGAAATCAGAAATCAATGTACTTATATTCCAGAAAACAGAAGTCGATATTACTTTTCCAGAAACTCATCTTTATCTGTAACGGAACCTGCTAGTAGACCTTACTAGCGAAGGGGGCGAATAATCGATGATAGATTGTGTTCTATTTACTCCACACAATCTAGGGCCATACATACTGAATATAAATATCCCATCTCACGGGATCTTCCCCGATCCATAGGGGGACGAAACATAACAGAAGCTACCCCCTATTGTAATGCCCTGAGGAGGGGCGGACCACACATAACTCCATGGACAGAGTTACCATCGATTCCCACCATAACGTTCTAAGGCATGCCGGAGAACTTAACCTGACTGCATATCAGTCCTGGGTCCATAATAACAGAAACAGAATACTTCTTTTTGTTTACTGAAAGTCATTTTCAGCATCAGTCATACTTTCTTCTTATCTTCTTAACGCTTACTGAAAACCATTTTCAGTCAGAAACATCACAATTTACCCTTTAGAAATTGTGTTCAGAAAATCTTAAGTCCGGTCAAAAATCATATACTTAAAGCCGGAGATCATTTTCGATACAAAGCCAGAGTTTATTTTTCTTATACAAAATCGGAGTTCATTTTCAATACAAAACCGGAGCTCATTTTCAATACAAAATCGGAGTTGATTTTCAATGCAAAATCGGAGCTCATTTTCAATACAAAACCGGAGTTTTCTTTTAAACTCAAGACCGGAGTTCAAAAGCCGGAGTGCTTTTCGGACGGAGTGCTTGTTCTTTAAAGGACGGAGTGTTTTTCCTTAAAAGCTGGAGCATATTAAAAATCGGAGTTCATTTTTCTCAAATGACGGAGTACTTTTAAAAGTCAAAATTTCATAAATCCGGAGTACTTTTTACTGAAGGACGGAGTACTTTTAAAAGCCGAAGTTTCATAAATCTGGAGTACTTTTTACTGAAGGACGGAATACTTTTAAAAGCCGAAGTTCATAAATCCGAAGTAGTTTTCACTGAAAGACGGAGTACTTTTAAACGAAGTCTCATAAATTCGAAGTTCTTTTTATCAACAAAAATCGGAGTTCAAAAGCCGGAGTTCCTTTTTCATCTGAAATCCGGAGTGCCTTTTAAAAAGCCGAAGTTCCTTTTTTTATCAAAATCCGGAGCTCAATTTTTTGCAAGGGACGGAGTACTTTTTACTCAAAAGACGGAGTACTTTTACTCAAAGGGACGGAATGCCTTGGACGGAGTTCTTTTCACTTTAAAGGACGGAGTTCTTTTTCATTATTGGAAAACCGAACTGAATCTTTTATTAAGGGAAAGCCGAACTTTATTTTATTAAGGAAAAACTGAACTTCTTTCAAGCATGCGGTGAACAGAGATTCTTCTTTAGTCAATGATTAGAACAAACATCGTACATATCATAACATATACTTATCCAGAATCGGATATACTTGTAATGAAACATGCACATACTTGCGTTAAATCATGATCTTAAAAACAGGGAAAAAGGCGTATACTTGCAATATTCTTAAAGCATGAACTTAAAAGCAGCGTCCGAGGTACACTTGTAATATTCTTAAAGCATGACTTAAAAACAACGTCCGAAGTAACTTGCCTGACTAGCTGACTCAAATTTCTTCCCTCCTTGCCTGATAGTTGATTTTTACCGTCTTGGAGTTCTTTCCTTCATTCCCTTCTCTCGGCTTATATTTTTCCCCAGCTTCAACACTCGTTGCCGGTATTTATAGAGGAGGGGTTAGGTGGAGTAAGTGGGGCAGGTAACTTACTTCGGTACTTTTTGTCAAAGGGTAGGTGGAGTAAGTGGGGTAAGTGTACTTATTCACAAACGGTAGGTGGGAGTAACTAGGTTAGTTTACTTACTCCATTTGGTCGCCGCCTAGTTAGATTCAAACTAAATAGTAAGGTTTACTTTTGTCTTTAGTTACCATTAGTTTATTCGATCAACTTTTTGGTCAATATTTCTTATTCTAATTATGTCGAGTTCAAATACATGCAGTGCCGGTTTCATTCTTCACTTAAAAACCGAGTTCAATTTACATGCAGGAAGCCGAGTTCATTTTACATGCAAATGCCGATTTCAACTTTTCACCTAAAACCAGAGTTCTACTCAAGCCTGCCAATGTTTCATTCTTTCCTTTCAAGACTAGTCAACTCTCCAAATCCGGTCAACTTCTTTTGAAATCCATTCAACATTACAAATTTTGGTAAACCTTAAAATCCGGTCACCTTTACTCCAAATCAGCCAACCGGTCATCATCATCCGATTAAATTTCTCTCATTATTTACTTCGGCCTCTTGCACTTTCATGAAGTGGTTCGGCCTTCTAGTGGCACAAGGTCACTCCGATTTTCAGTAGCAATATTTTATTCCAATTTTAAGCCTTTTTGATTTCAGGATCTCACAAGAAACTTGCGGAAGCACAACAATAACCATAAAATTATAACAAACTGCATTAAACTATTAGACTGTTTACATTATATTACAACAGACGTATTTAAATCTTCAGGCCTTCGACATTCAGCTAATCTCGTCAGGCAAGTCTCTCTCCTTACTCTAATTAATCGGGTACCAGCCTAATGTTCTCATCTGGAAGGAGAAACAGCAAGAGTGAGCGTACAGTTCAGCAAATATAATCACACATCACTAACGATAAAAAATAATAGGGAAAATAGTAACTAGGCAGGGGAAACATATAACTTGAATAAAAAGGAAGCGTGCGAGGAGAGGGAACATCTGGGATTATCTAGTTGTCATGTTTGTTCTGGTTACGTTTATTTATTTTCATTACTTTCATTAATCTTTATGAACCCGGACTAGTAGGTCGTACTAACCAACAATGTGAGAGAATGAGGAAAAGAATGTGTCTGCCACACATTCTAAAGTCAGCTACATTTTGGATCTGCAGCACTCGACCATCAGCTACATTTTAGGTCTGCAGCACTCGACCATTGGCTACATTTTAGGTCTGCAGCACTCGACTATCGGCCACATTTTAGGCATGCAATACTCGGCCATCTCAATTCACCCCATATTCCTCGGGGACCAAAGAAATCATCGTTCTTTCACAGTAGTATCCTAAGGCATACCACGAACATCACCCGCTCCCACGAGCGGCCAGAATACATGGCCAAGTATTCCTTGGGTTCACACCGTGATGGATATGGTAAGCCATAGATTACTACCCCTATGAACCATGGTCCTAGTTTCAAGATTAGTCTTAATCTTTTGAAGGGGAATACACCATTGCCATATACATTCTCCAATCAGAAAATTACATTCCCATCACATATCTCCATTTGGGACACCAAATCCATCATATTGCACTTTGTGGATTCCCTTCCATTTACTTGCTCAATTCTCATCTTTCTTTGGGATTTAATCCCTTTTAACAATTCAATCTAAATTCACAAGAGAGTTTAGAATTTCTTAGCTCTAATGGTTAAATAACATCTTAGAAGTCTCCGGGATGCATACCCTTGCTTCTAGTGCACAAATACATATTTTTCGGGTTTATATTTACATTTAAATAATTAGACATAATTTTCATAACAATTAAATAGGGGCAAAGCATGCAAATTTACACTTTATTTTCGAATGAACAGTATCATGCCACTTTTAGAGGGCTCGAATGCCGAAAATGGGACAAATCTTGAGAGATCGATCGTCCGGTCGATCTATATACACATTTGGGACGTGGTAATTCATATTTTGAGGTTGATTAAATGAAATACGGCGGAAAAACGAAAAACCCCACAATTCTCGTATGTTAGGGTTTGGTGGAACTCCACCAACCGGATCAGTGAGTAAATCGGACAATAATCTACAAAATCCTTGGTCTCAAGTCATGGGTAATATATTTTCCACGGTTTGGGTGGGTATTGACACAAAAATACCCGATGATAAACAAAAAATATCGAAAGAGAAAAGTTAGTGAGTATGAGAACACTTGCCTCGGTGTATACTACAACTTTTATAACTAGCTCTCGGATGGATTCGAACTCCATGGCCTTGATCTCCTCCTTTCTGTCTCTAAAATCGGTGCCCTCTCTCTCTCTAGAAAGTTTTGGAACATGGAAAATGAGAAAACACGAAGCAAGTTGGGCGTTTATAATCGGCGGGCGCTCATGCATGGCCTCGCAGCTGGGCCGCGCTAGAGCGCGTAGAGGTGCGCAGCGAGCGGGCGCGCTACTTCCTTTCTATTGCTAGTGCTACTTCTTTTTGCACTCGAGCTTGGGCTCGAGCGCACAGCAGGCACGACCCTACTTGCAGCGCTTCAGCAGTCCACAACCCGATTTATTTTTCCTGATTTTTCTTCCGATACACATACTCATTCGTTCAATAGGTCTAGTATTAATTATTATCACTTTGATTACCTCATATTTATTATGTTTTTAGATTTGAAACCTCACAATTTACATTGCATGTTTTTGGTACCTTGATTTTTCCTATCCAGCTGAAACTATAGAACTGGTTTTGAATGAGAAGGAATAGATAGAGCTTACTAAAAAGGAACTTTGGAGTCCGAAAGTATGATGGAATGGGTTTTTTTCCCTCAAACAATTCCGTCATTAACAGAAGACAGAATCTAAGCCCAAAATAGCAACTTAAAGTTCTAAGGGAAAACAGGTAGAATTTTTCCTAAAATTACGCTAAACGGGAATATACAAACCTATTTAAAACCTACAAATACTCAGAACAGCAATATCCTATCCATCAACAGAGAATCCTCATCCAGACACAGGATCACAGACGCTGTACATTTTCCTATAGCTTACTGTTCATATTCCTATCCACTATTTTAACAGTTCAAAATTGAGGTGCCAATTAAGACCTATACAGAATCCTGGAAACATATAGCGGAAGCAGAATTATAAACCTGTGGAAGCAATATTTCCATTTCATCACATGCATCACATACATTTTATATACAGACATCCATATACAAAACCATACACAAGATACATATACAAATCCACATACCAAAATCAGGTCTTTATAATTCAACCGTTTCTTTTCAAGGTCTCCAAGAGACTTCAGATCTCCAAAAACCTTCAGATTAAGCTTTAGATCACTCTTTCTCGTCCAGTACTAGTTTTACAGTATTATCTGGAGGGAAAAATAATAAAAAGTGAGCCGAAATCCAATAAGGTACCAAACATGTAGAACATAATACTTCCATGCAGAATATAGATGTAGATAAACAGTAACATGGAATTATAATCAGTCATGGTGGTAACAGAGCACATGAAGATAGAGAAAGCATAAATTGATGAAATCAGACTTCGAAATACATAATTCAATAAACATGAATCAGAAGTCAGAAACCGATACCAAAACTATGAATTATCAAAAGTTTCTTTTTCTATCAGTAAAAGACCCTACTAGTAGACCCTACTAGTAGAGGGGGCGAATAATCGATGATAGATTGTATTCATTCCACACAATCTAAGGCCAGTACAATTATCCCTTCCCATGGGACATCCTTATCACAGGATTTGGTATTATGATGCCGATCGGTAACAGTAACTACCCTCTAGGTTAATGCCCTGAGGAAGGGCGGATCACATATAACTCTATGGACAGAGTTATCTTCGATTACCACCATAACGTTCTAAGGCATGTCGGAGAACCTAACCTGACTGTATATCATTCTTTTTCCCTAATTAATAATATCATAATCATTTTCTTACTGAAAACATATCACATTTCAGAAGTCAGTCAGAGTTCTTAATAACTCTTCAGTTCACTTCAGAAATACACAGAAATCCATCAGTATAGTTTACAACCTTTTAGTTTGCTTCAAAAGTATATAGTGACAATTCGTAACCCTTAAAAAGGCTTCAAAAATATACAGTAATAGTTTACAACCCTTAAGTATACTTCAGAAATGCACAGTATTTGAATAACGTCAATTTCAATCCACCTCAAAATCATCTATTAGAATAATTCAACTTACTCTTTTTCTCCAAGTACATATATCTTCTCAATACAATTTACACCAACATTCTCGAGTACCATTTCAACTCCAAAAGGATTCGCATTACTTCAAAAATCGACTCCCGATCATCAGCTCCACTTATTTGCCATACCGACCAAATAAATTAAATATTCATTCTTTCAACAACACACAACCAATCACTTTCTCAATTAGGAATTCGGTCATCAACTATCCATAATCCACAAAATTTATGCAAGCATACATAGACACACAATCCAAAATAATCAAGAATCTTCAAGATGAGGGAAGCATATCAAGTAAATCATGGAGGAATAAAAGAATACATAAATCCCAAATCAATCAAAATGAAAATCAAAATTTCATAATCAAGAGAATACCTCCATCCACCATTTGGGGTGCTTCAGCGTCTTGAATTGTCACTGCAAGTGCTTTAGCGGGTTCCGTAGACTTCTTTGCTCCTAGTCTCCTTAGCAGGGGACAATTCTTAACCAGATGGCCCGACTGACCGCAATTAAAACATGCCCCCGTTGCTTTAAAACAAATTATTTTCATATGCCTTTTTCCACAACAATTACAATGCACCACTGACGTTTGGGAATCTGACACTGATTGAACTCCGATGCTACCTTTCCCTTTATCAAACACTTTCATTATCTTGGTAGGTTCTGGGTATCCCAAACCGGACTCATTACTGATATTCACCTAACTAACAATCCTCCTACATGAAGATCTCTGAGCCTATCTAGGACCCCAACATAGGTCTGAAACTCCTAAGTCACTAGCTGACTCCTAATCTCATGTGACGGAACTGATTTTTTTTTGTCCTCAAAAGCTTCCGTCAAAACAGAAATACAATTAACGGTCTGAACATAAGGCAAGACCTTTACAGAAATTTTGGCAGAGCCTCCTTTGTAATCGGATAAAAATCCCACAATATAATCCTGTATAATCATCCATTACAAGCACACATCTATCCATTATCCACAATCTTCTACAACAAGCATACACAGGATCACATGTGCCATCTATGGCACAAATCCATAAAAATATTAGCTACGCTAACAGTTCAATAACGAGATGTCGTCTAGGACCTGTACAGTAAATCCAGAGTATATAGCGGAAGTA
>JAOVVI020000305.1:0-35207 GCA_028571085.2 Nepenthes alata
TTCATCCTTACTCTACACTAGATCTAATCAAAATCAAATTTAAATTAAATACGAATTAAATTTAGATAAAAATTTATGACCATTTAATTCAGCCAGGTTAGATATATTTATTATCTAACTTAGATCAATTTAGGTCAAGATATGGTAATTTTTTATTTTAAATACTTTTTTAAAAAACTTATAAACATATAAAAAACAACTAAAACTATAATATATTTTAAAATTTATAATATGTAGATTAAAATACCATCAAAATAAATAATTAAATAAATATTTTATATAAAATATAATATATTAAAATAATTATTTAAACTTATTATTTATTAAAAATAAAAAAATATATTTATAAAAAAATTATAATACAAGTTAGATCGTACAAAATTAGGTACTTTTACTCATGATCACACCTTATCCCAAAAAAAGTGAGTCTAATTTCTTTACTATATTCATCTATAATACTAATATGTTTTGACCAAATCTTATAAAGTTTTAAATTCTTAATATTAGGTTGATTAAGTAAATTATTTTTAATTAATTTTATCTGTACCTTATAATATATAATAAAATATTATTTTTTAGATAAGTAAAGAGTCTTTTATATTAAGTATTTATTATTTTTTTACTATTATTGTATACTACTAAAATAATTAATTTTTAATTTAATTTACTTATTTTAAGTAATTAATTAAAAAAATATTAATTTTAAACTATTATTTTATTTTATTTTTCGAAAAAATTATTTTATGTATATTTTATTTTATTTCAACCGCCTAGCGTAATTCGTTTCCCAAAACGTCTCCCCGGATAACCAAACCCTAGAATTTCGTTGTCCTCGCCGCCGGCTTCATGGCCGGTCAGGCCGCTTCCTTCCCCTCTCCCCTATTGTCCCTCTAGCCCTGTTTCCTCTTTACCACCGAATTCGTTTTCTTCTCGCCCTCTATTGGCGTTATCTAAGCTCTCGACTTCCTTTGGAGAGCTGATGAAGATTTCCAACTCTTTCAGATGTGATGATGCCTCTGATTCTAATTAGGGCGTTCTTTCCTTTGAAATCAAAGCACTCATCTCTATGAGTGTTGAAGTCACAAGCATTGCCCAAGCAGTGCTTGACCAACGGCGTAACCTGCGACCCTCGTCTGTGGGGAAAGGTTACTCCACAGTGTTTCTGGCACTGTTAAGAAATTGGACTACATCCTGGCTAGCGATGAATGACTTCTAAGATGGATGAGATCCTTCGCTTTGTCCCCCCCCCCCCAATGGTCTCAGATCACTCCCCTTGCGTTCTCATGAACCAGCATAATCCATCGATTAAGAAACGTATGTTCAAATTTAACAATTTCATTGTGTTCCACCCCCAATTTGCTGCAGTGGTTTAAGAGGCTTGAGACAGTTTAGTGTCGGGCTATCCTATGTTCATGGCTGTGGGCAAACTAAAAGTAGTTAAATTCGCTTTAAAGGGCCTCAACTCGGATATTGACATTGTTACTTTTGTTGCCCTCAAAGCCAAGCAGAAGTTTGAGAACTGTCACATCGAGAGTGGCCAAATCCCAGACTTTTAGTGGCTGATTGAGACTAAAAGAAAGTTGAGAAGTGCTTACTTGAATACTCACGAGGATGAGATCTCTCTATACAGACAAAAGCCAAGGTGCATTGGCTTGAAGATGGTGACCAATGCTCTAGCTTCTTTTTTAGGATTGTGAGGATCTTGTCTTTGTACATATTGGATGGATCACCCACTGCCAGTTTGCATGGGTCAATTTTGAAGTGACTTTCTAATTTTCCAACGTGTTGGGCACATCTTGTCATAGGAGACCCCTCACTGAAGACTGCATTAGGCCCTACATTATCAATAGGGTCCCTCCATCCATGCGAGAGTCTGATTGCAAGGGTGAGCTCGGATAAAATTATGGATGGGCTTTCTAGTATTGGGGATGACAAGGCTCCTGATCTTGATGGCTTTTTTGCAGCATTCTGGAGTCATAGAATTAAGTTGGTCTTCTTATTACAGAGGCGATTACTACTTTTTGTTTCAGGGAAGATGTTTAAACAGAACAATACCACCTTGATCACTCTCGACCCCACAGGTGATACTCTGGCACGTGTCTCAGATTTCCAGCCAATTTCCCATTGAAATGTCCTGTATAAAATTGTCTTGAAGATTCTTGCAAGTCGGATTCGTCAATCCCTTCCTTATATAATCCACAAATCTCAAATTGCCTTTATTTCGGGGAGATGCATTGGAGATAATCTTTTCCATGTGCAGAAATTCTTAATGGGTATTACTTTAATAAAGGTCAGTTGAGATGCACTATGAAGATTTATCTTCAGAAGGCACATGATATGGTGGAATGGGACTTTTTCATCCTTCAATGCTGATTCTGGGATTTTTTAACCACTTTATTGAGCTGATTGATCAGTCAATGTATTTGTACCAAGTCTTACTCTATCTCTTTGAATGGAGAACCATAGGCTTCCTTTGAGGAGGAAGAGGTTTGAGTCGGGGGGGGGGGGGGACCCTTTATCTCCCTATTTGTTCACTATTATTATGAAAATCCTCCATGTTATTATTTTTGCCAAAACTAGAAATGATAGGAATTTTAAATTTCACTGGAAACATAAAAATACCAAAACCACCATGCTTGCCTTTGCCAACAATGTCCTCATTTTCAGAAGTGTGGATTTCCATTATGTTTCATTAGTTAAAGATAGTCTTTTATTGTTTTCTGATTTCTTCAGGTTGAAGGCCAACCCCTACAGGAGTGTAGTCTTTATTTGCAGCTTGCCATGCTTGATGTTAGTGCTATTGAGGATGCCATTGGCTTTTAGCTTGGCTCCTTTCCTGTTTGGTACTTTGAAGTCCTGCTTATCTCGTCTCAACTTATGGCCTCTAACTATAAGCCAATTATTGATAATATTGCTAAGTGGATTGTGGCTTGGAGGAGTAAGACTCTTTCTTATACTTGCCGATTTTTTCTTATTAGGTCGATCCTCTCTACTATTCATGTCTACTAGGCTTTCATCTTTATTTTTCCCAAGTTTGTGCTGAAATAGGTAGAGTCCCTCATTCGGAATTTCCCATTGAATAATAGGAAGGTTGACAAGTTTACTACTGAAGTTGCTTGGCCGATTTTTGTAAACCTAAGGACGAAAGGGGCTTGGGTATCAATGATATGTGTGCTTGGCGTTAAGCTCTTCTCTCGCGGTAGCTTTGAAGGCAATTCTCAGGCTATATGGATTCCATGTAGATTGAATGGACCCACACGTATTGTGTACAAGGTAGTTGCACATGGACCTTAAAAATTTCCTAAAACTTGTCTTGGAACTTTAAAAAGATCACAAGCCTTTGTGATTATATTTGACCTTTGTCTATCATTTTATTAGGAACAGTAGGAATACTTGTAGACCGATTGCTGGTATCCTATTGGTGTCCTGTGTGATAAGTTAAATGACATCTTCCAGATGATTGCTAATGTGCTTTCTTTGTAATGTAAAGTGGCAAGCATTATTGAGGATTATTTTTGGGTCTAGCCTACTGAACAGGATTCTATTATGGGCAACCTTGTCGATAGCATGCCTTCCTGCAACCCTCACTTGAGTCGGGCAGACAGGCTTTTGCAGAGCTCAGGTGTTAAGGGCTCTTTCAGTGCCCACTTTGCTTGGAAGATTTTCCAACCGGAGAGACGTGAGCTGCTTGGCATCATTCAGTTTGGGTTCCAAACATGAGTCCTATTCATTCATTATGTGGCTGGCGATTACATAAAGGCTGTGTATAAAAGATAGGGTTTATGAGTTCTATAATTTGCGAATCCTTTATTCCTTTTGTGGTTTACAGGTTGAAGATCATCAATACCTATTCTTTCAATGTCAATTCACGTACGATGTTTAGATATTGATTTGCAAGAAAACTAGATACCCTTGGCCAATTGATTACTGGGCTTAGGGTTTTAGTTCTGCGGGTATTACTTGGAGAGAGAAGCATCCAAGATCAATGATATTTAGGCTGATCTTAGCCGTTATGGTTTATTTCATTTGTTGGAGGAGAAATGATATTCTTCTTAATGGGACTTCTTGCCAGTCAGTCTTGGGAGGTTGCTAACATGGTTCATAAAGGTGTTCGTGATATCATCTGTTCTATTATTGTCCCTCTAATTTTCTACAACAGAAGCATCTGCAGCCACTGGAATATTCCTATAGAGGTGGGGCACCAATCTCTCCGGAGATGCTTGTTGGTTTTTTGATGCCATGTCCCTCTAACATGGCACCACTGGAATATTTCCTATAGAGATGCTTGTTGATTTGGTTAATGGATTAAGATTCTTTCTGAGTGCCTGGTTTTTTGAGTTCCTTTCTGGACTGATATCTTGCACATAAACCTTCTTTATTTATTCAGATATCAATTACCTAAAAGGTTCAAGTTAACCTAATAATTTAATAGTTAATTCATTAAATCAATAAAATAATTAAATTTATTCATTGATCCGCAAATATTCACAATATTCTTGACAAAATAAAATGGACAATTCAATTTCAAAATTAACAGAAAAAAGATTCAAAATTTTAGCAGTCAATGAGACGTGCATTATTTAAGATTTTAAGAAAACCCCCTACATATATTAAAGACTAAACTCCAAATGTTGGATCAAAATCCCCCCCTCCCATATATATCCTTTGCAAAACTGCAGTTTAAGTGAACATTGTCTCGGCTGCCATATTAGAAACCACTCATCTCCAAGGCTGAGGTTTTTAGCTTTCAAACAAGGATGGGTTTTATGCTGAAACACATTGGGCCATTCAAGAGTTTCCCCATTTCTTGAAGCTAGGATTAGTTATCGTTTAGACACCAAAGCCATCCATACAACAAAAGAATAAAGAAAAATCATTTTGATTGTTCTGAGCTGATAGAAGCAGCGGCTTGCAGTTGCTTGGGTTCATTGTCACCTAACTGGAGCGACACACACATATCTTCATCTGCACAGTTCTTCAATGCCGAAAGGTTTTCAGATACCACCTTGCCATCATCCTGATGTTCATTTTGATGCAACGGCAACTGGCTGATGAAGCTTGGGATGAACTGATGCTCGATGCTTGATGGGACAAACTTAATTGCATCTTCCAAATTAATCTCAGCTTCCACAGGTGGCAAATTCATATCTGGGCCATTGTCAATGGGGATATGCTGGATCTGTAATCCAAGAGGTTCAAATTTGGGAGGCGACAAGGAGTCCCCAACTGTAGAATTCACAGCAGTTGCTGAGATGGCCCTTTGTTCTTGCACTGTGGCTGTAGCAAGAGCAACATATGGATTTTAATTAGTTCCTTAGTCTCCCATTAATAAATTAAAAAAAAAAATGGAAGCATAATTGCATGTATAAGATGATAAAAATGCAAGATCCCGAAGTGTTAAATGCCCTATTTGACCCAACTCTCCAGCTTGATGCATGGTGTGAGGGAGGGGGTTTTTGTTCAGTTGAACATGGAGTTACTGCATTTGAAAGCAAAACAACCAAAACACCTCAAGACTCCACAACTTGAAATATGATTTAGGAGGAAGTTTTTCCAGTGCAATAATGTAATTTGTCATTATCAGCTAGACAACAATGCTGAAATGATTCACAAGGAAATGAACCTTTAAGCCTTTCATTGTTGGAGATTAAATCAAGTTCAAGCAGGTTGAGAAGGCGACCCAGATCAACCCCACTGGTCCAATTCTCTGGGGCTTGGCCTACTTTCAGCTTAAGCCGCCCCCGATTAGCAGTTCCACCCCATATGATTCCAAATGGCTGTGGCTTCTCATTCTCACCTGTTAACATAATAAGACTCCCGCTGTCTCCTTCAAGATCAAATGTCTGTTGATTCTCACCCACAACAAGAAAATCAGTCAAGAAGCATATTCCTTTCTCATCATTGTACTCGAGAGCATAGGCTAACACAATTCCAGTAGTCAAGCCCGAACTTCTTCCAACTTTCATCACTCGTTTGCCGATTAAGCTACTGATTGAAGACTGCAAGTCTATTTTCTTGACATCTCCTATCTCTCCTATCCCTTTTATAGATGTAGTTATAGTTGACATGTCAAAATCATCAGCAAAGGGGATGAAAGCTCCATCTGCTCTGACAAATGTCTCTGCACATGTACCAACTCTTAACAAGTGTACATAGAAAGAAGTGTGTTATCCATCATTGAATTAAAAGCTTAAAATTTTACAGTGGTTAATAAACAGAGAGATCCCATCTTCAACATTTTAGCTCCTCCCATATAGTCTTAACACTAATGCATAATAAGTCTTAGCAATTGTCAGAGGTCAGAGAGTAAAATATGGTGTAAGAATGGATTACAAATCTCTCTAAAGTCAGCGATGTCCATCAATTGAATCTCCTTAAAATTTTGACAGAAGTTAGGACAGATCACATGAAGTGAAGTGATGGATAACAACATGAATCCACAGAACAGGTATAACTAGAATATTAGGCCAGTTCCTTCTACCACATTTTTTATAATAATCTGATGCCCCTTTCAGCTTGAAGGCTTGATTCAACTTTTTCCTAAGGAAGTCTAGACTATCGTAAGTGCTTAAATAAGAGCTACTTTGTCCCTGGGGACAGCCCATCCTGTATGCACTACACCCCGGTATCCTAAGAGGATTTGGAACAGAGATTTTTCTAAGATACTAAGAAGCACCAACATTTCTCTCAGGCTATCATGCTGTTTATTGACTTTTGGCCACATTCTTCAACAAATGTCAAAATATTTTATTGTTTTTTGTTTTGGACTTGAACACATTTTGACATGTTGGGCTATCTTATAATTTTCAGAAATATAATTTTTCATATAACATAACGAAATTAGAGCCATTTGATAATTTAGAAATAATAAAAAACCAAATCCCTGTTGACTTATTTTTTTTCAATATGCAAGGTAGTGCAAATTGGTTCTTCATGTAAATGTTATTTGTATGATGAATAAAAATATATATATTTTTTTTATTGATACTTTAATATAAAATAGAGTTGTTAATCAATTAGATTCTTAGATCTATAAAAAGAAAAAAATATATATTAAATTTTAGTTGACATATCACTAATGCATCGCATCACATTTTTTAGGGAAAAGAATGTGTCCGTCTCATGTCTTCTCCACATTGAGGTCTATGCATCTTAGTCGATTTTTTGAAAATCAGCTACAAAAGACAAATTATTGCTTCGTTGACATGAGTTTCACAAGACGAACTACAGGAGCCGTGGCCAGTCACATTACCTGGGTTGATTCCAGCAAAGATGCCATACCAAAGATCATCTGTGATAAATGATGTAGCTCTCTCTACCGCACCTAGATACACCCCAGGTCCAAGTGTAGGTGGCAACGGATGAAACATCTTCTGATTAGGATAGTCCAAGTCAACTGCAACATGCCGGTTTGTGAGGAAGCCAACTTGACGATTGCCTGTTTGGCTTCGCACGATGGCACCCAGTGTCCCATAGGTTTCTTGGCTCGCCACCTAAGATAACCAGAGCAGTAGCATGATTCTCACAATATCTAATGTAATCACAATATGATTCTGACGACCACATAATAAAGTCAGCAGTTAATATAATTACTTCAATATAACCAATACACTGACACGTAGTCATGGTAATGTCTCTCCACCTTAAAGGAATGTCCATTCACAAGCCCAGGGGGAACCATATTTGCAACTTAGCGGTGAAGACTTATCAAGGTGAGAAATGATTGGGATAGCCAAGAAATCATAGTGTTTCTAAGGAAGGAAGACTAATTTTTAACGAAGGGGTTGCAGACAAATGTACTGATATGAAGTTTCCAGGAGACATTCTGGTGCCATCTATTGATCAGATATTATTGACAAGATGAATTACGCTAGTAAGTGGTATTAAATATTACAAGTGGAAAAAATTTGGAACTGTAATGAACAAGTATGTTTAAAGGACTGAAGGAATATTTGCCTTTTTTAGTGCTTAAACTTTGCTCCAAAAATCAATTTCATCATTGAGCTTTCAGCAGCCAATTTAGTGCTGAAATACCAAGATCCAATTTATTCCTAATTAGTCCAAAATGGTTGGAGAAATGCATGATTTGGAAACCTATTTTATGGAAAGACATCATTTTGCTGTTTTTGTTGGAAACAAATAATGACTCACGTTTGTTTGGCTGTCAATTATCAATGTCAAGCTTATCCCAGCAGCTGAATTTTGGGTTGAATTGGATAAACATTCAGAACTAAACGGGTGAAATTCAAAGTTAAAGAACAAATTGATTTTCGGAGAAAAGTTCAAGGATTGAAAGAGGCATTATTCAAAAGATATAAACAACACATAATAAGCTCCTAAAATTGAGTTGTTTTTATGAGGTCACCTAGAGAGCATTCCAATAACACTATCAACATTGACAACACCACAAGTTCCACCAACTGGCCAACAATGTAATCCTCATCTGTCAGTTAGAAAACACTCTATGTAACGATCCGAGCTCAAGTCCCCGAACCCGACCCGGACCGTCCAAGTGAAAATTTCGAATCATTCGAAATCATCAATTACACGTCATAGATTATAACATTAAACAACTTGAATGCACTGAAAATTGTCGCATCACTAACATTTAAGATACCATAAATGATCATCATAATCGTATCATTAAATAAACATCCATAATACCGATAATAAATTACTTGAAATAAAAACATTGATGTCCATAATGTCAATTCCTCATAAATGAAAATCTGGTAAATGTTTAAAGTTAATGAACCAACAAAAATCTCAAACTTTATCATAGAAGCCTCAATCTCTGAGATCATCTCTGTCTGATATCTACATGATAACACAATATCTTTTATCCTGATGTCAACCTGTCTACTTTGAAGATAATAAAATATAAGAGTAAGCCGAATGCCTAACAAGTAAAAATAATCAACAATAGAAGAATACGAGTAAGCATCTCACCTAATAAAAACAAATATATAAAATTAATAATAGCAGGTGATGTACCCACCACTGTTCTAGACTCAACGACAAGTCGGGTCCACGACCCCAAAACCATATGAACAACTGAATATCAAGAATATAACATGAATTTTATCAAATCCGATCATTAGCATAGTACGAGGTCACAACTATACGAAATAACAATAATCTCCATAGACCTTATTCTGCCGTAGTAAACCAAAGACCGCGTATTTACGCCCCCAATCGCTGGGTAAGTACCACGAGGTTACCCGATATCTATGGTATCCCCACTACCCCTACAGTTCTCCCAGAGACTATACCCGTAGCATGCTCATACTATCTCTGATACCTCTCGCCAATGAAATCCCTGATATCATCCTCTACGATGATCCCTAAGCTATAAGTGTCTCTCTTCGATAGCAACAATCTCGACCAACTGTATGAGGTAACAAGAATCCGATTATTAGCTCAATTTAAGGTCACAACTGTATGAGAAAATAAGAATTTTCCTGGACCTTATTCTACCATAATGAACCAAAGGACGCATATTTACGCTCCCAACAGCTAAGTGAGTACCACGAAATTACCCGGTATCCATGGTATCCCCATTACCTCTACAATCTTCCCTGAGGCTGTACCCGTTGTATACTCATACTATTTATAATACCCCTTACCAATGATATCCCTGATATCTTCTACGGTGGTCACTAAGTTATAGGCATCCCTCATCAACATAACGACCTCGATCTCCGAAATGGAATAGATATTGAAAAAAATATGCTACTCTACGGTCCCACAAACTCCCATTTACCCGAATACTATAGAATCCTCATACACTCTCATTTACTTATCCATAGAGTACCAATAAAATATATACACGTGGTCATAGCCAACGCAAAGATCAATAACCACGAGAATAGGGGAAAATCCAAGAAAATTCAGGAAATTTGGCCGACCATATATATATATATATATATATATATTATACTCGACCATAATCGGCCCTCCCGACATATCAAATCTCACTTCTAAGGGCACAAAATATTTTCAATTTTGTCGTTATCGAACTAACCCACGATTCTCATCTTATTTAACTATTCCGATTAATTTCACAAAAATCCAATCGAAATAATAATTACCGATAACTTTTCCCTCAATCAATTAACAATTTCAATGTGTATATATATACATCACTTTCAAAAATATATACAAATACATATATGTATATACAATTATATTTATATATATATATATTTATTGTATATATATATTTGTATATATACCCTTTTATACAAATATATATACACAAAATATATACACACATATATATATATACATACTCCCACGGCTGGGTGTATATACTCCCACGGCTGGGTGTATATACACCCACATACTGCAGCACACGGCAGCACCACCGTCTCCCCACTACCGACTCACAACGCGGCGACGGCGGCGGCAGCACCACCTTCTCACCGCCAGTTCACAACCCAGGCAATACACCCCACCCAATCCACGCATACTCACACCACAATACACACAACACAGACACACACAAGCATATCATTCTCCTACTTTCTAGACAATAACATTCCACGATGGAGGAGATTGGTTGCGCAAGGAAACAACAATGTAATAATTAATTAATACATAAATTTCTTATTGAGAAACCCTAGCAGTTGACATTACATGACTGTGGCCCTGTTTTGCCCAATTCCTCACCTTGTCACAAATTTTGGATCAATTGGCATGAAATCAGGGCATGAAAGCAAATAATCAACATCCAGGAATGAGAAGGGAAGGACTTACTTGCAAAATAACGGGGTTTGATTCATATTGTTACCTTCATGTCACTGGACCCGGTTGGGAAAACGGAAATAGAGCACGGTGCTCTGTTTCCCATCACAGCGCCAAATCCCCAAAATCAGGGGTACAACATGCAAAATTGATACTTATAGCTCCATTAGACAATTTACGAAGCCCCAATTTATCATTAACCCCAAAGAGTTGGTCGTTTTCTTACCAAGTTGTGGCTCTACATCCAGGTTCCCAGATTTGGAACCCTAAGAATTTCGCCCGATTTTCCACCATATTAGGACATGTAATCAGAGATTCAACCTTACTAAGAATAAAGAAAGAGTTTAATTTGTGAGGTAGGAATTTACTTGGTCTAGGGTTTTTGCAGAATTTCCATGTGAGGGCCGATTCTCTTCTTCCTTCGCCGCTGCTCATTTGCGCCTTCCCTTCTTTCCTTCTTTTTCTCCCTTCATTTTCTTTCTCTTCCTTTTTCCTTCCTTCTCTCCTTCCACCATTTCTTTATTTCCTTCTTGCTGCTGCTACTACTACTACTACTACTACTATTATTATTATTATTATTATTATTTACGTGTCACTATATATATTTATTAATATCTAAATTTTAATATTTTAACTTCATGAGATTATATTTTCAGTAAACAAATTTTGATATACTAAGGTCCAAAGGTGATTAAGAATTATTAAATAATTATCAAAATTAATTTGACAATATATTCTAAAAAAAATAAATAAAATATTCAGAATATTACTACACCATTAATGCTAAATCACTACATTATTTTGGAGGGAATCAAGTCATGGAAAGATCAAGTTCTTCATCATGACTGACTGGGTCACTCAATCTTTCCAAGTCCACTTCCCCCACTTCTACTATCTCCATCCTCGAGAAAGCCACACCTTCTCATAGGTGCACTACATTATCTAGTGTGTACACTAAATTGTGAGTGTGAGTAACAAAGCCACCTTGAATTACCTTTCTAAATCTCATCTTCTAAGGGAGTTATTTCTAGTAAACTGTATGCACAGTCATTTCTTGCCTTATCATTTAAATTTATACCACTCTTATCACTCTCACTTCAACTAAACTAGGAAAAAAGTCTCACTTCAACGGCTTCTAATTTGTCTGTATGAAGTTCCTTGATTGTCTACATCAAACCCCCCCCCCCCAAATAACATAGCATGTCCTACAGTCATCCTATACACAGTTTCCTATTAACTTTGTGTTGTGTGTATGTGTGTGACCATACATTTTATGCAATCTCCCTTTTGAAAAATATAATGAACAGCATCCTGGAACTTTCCAATTTGATACCGAACAAGAAGTTAACCAAAATCCATGTACTAATTTTGAAGAGGTATCCAGTCAAAGGATGCATTCCAATAACAGCAACAAAAATTAGCTAGATCAATCATTTATGGCTATCATATATGTTCTAATGCAATTTAATTCCTTCCTCTCCCATGTGCTTAGGTTAGTTCATAACATACCACCGCCGACATCTAAAACATCTACATGCATATGTGAATCAGAAAGCAATATCCATTACAATAGGGCAGGTAACACAAGCAAAAGCAATATTACTAACTCACCCCCAAAGAATAGAAAAGGAGATAGTCCCTACTTATATAGCATCTTTTTATTATGTTTTCTAGGTTATAAAGTTGGTACCATAGATGAAAATGTCGATATCGATATCAGTCGTAGTTGTATCTGTCACGCCTCAAAACCGAATTTCTTATTTTACTCATACATGTATATACCTTTAATACTCAAACACTTTACATAATCCAACTTAATCCCAAGCCGGGTCAGACGTGAACGAACCAACCCAAAACAATAAAGACCCTAACTCATAGTGGGCACAAGACCAAATCCGAACTATAGTCTAGTCTCCAAACGACAATAATATATGATAAAAACCTAAATCAAACCCGCAAGGAAAAAATGTCTAACGAAAATCCAATCAACACTATAAGCCTATCATATCCAAAATACAAAAAGTTCCCAAACAGTAACTACCAAAATAAACAAATCATATGACATTCTTAATATGTAAGTCCCAATACAGATCAATTACAATTTTTGATACAAATCTAAAATACTGCTACAACCAATTCAGATCTTCAAGTCACCTTTTGTTCAAAACCTACAAATCTTCAAAGCCCTCTAATCTGAAAGGGTTAGCAACATTTGCAAAAAATGAGCCGAAAGCTTAACAAGTATTCATGTACAAATATGATAAATAATGCAGGTCCCTAAATCAAAATGAAGAAACTAAAATAAATAAAACACATACAAAATCTCAAATATCAAATATTTTAAACATCGTAGGTCCAAATATGATTTTGTATGCGAAATTTCATAACCTGTATACGAACACCATGTGATAGCCCAAAGTACGAAATTATCGAGGAAAGCCAAATACAAAATCCCAAATATCAAATATTTTAAACATCATAGGTCTAAATATGATTTTTTATGTCAAATTTTACAACCTACATACAAACACCAAATGATAGCCCAAAGCACAAAATTATCTAAGGGTCCAGTATCATAAATCCAAGGTTGGATAAATCTGTTCGCTGATCAAAACCTGCAATCTCAAAGCCAAACATTTTAATTTACCAAATCAAATGCAGGTAAAATATGCTAAAATTTGAAAATCAAAAACCAAGAGACTAAGTTTGAAAAACAATTACACGTACCCTGATAACCTTAAGCTAAATCATTACTATTTAGACTCGTAGGTGGACCTTCTACATATTACCTCCTATAGATGAGGTCAAATGTTTTTGGGCATGTAAGCCTACTTCCATGATTAAATTTTCCTTCAATTTTTTCAATATACAATTATTTCTAAATAGATCCAAAATTAATTGATAATATCAAGAGTTATAATTCGAAATCAGGCATTACAGTATCGGTCGTATTAGACGTAATTTTTTTGTAACTACATCAAAATTAAGATAAATACTCAAATCTATTTACTTTTAACCATATTTTGCATATTTCAAGTATTTTAGAATATTTTAACTCATTAAATTTATATTTTAGTATTAAATTATACGCTAGCAAATATTAAAATGATAAAACATATTGGATGAAAGGTTAAAAGTAGGCCTTGTGTAGTGTGAATGTAATTTAAGTTACTTTGTTTTTTTCTTTAAAAAAACTTTAGCCAAATATATTTGCTGAATATCACAAAATTATACTAGTAGCAGAATTTGTCAACATCTTACCATCAAATATCGAAATATATCGGTTAATATTTCCAACCATGGTTAGTACAATTGGTCCATTGGTTATTACTCCCCTAACACAGAAAGTGGAGAGAAGCAGGAAAATGAAATTTTAATTTATTATTATTATTCATTTTTAAGTATATGGAATAATAGTTCTATTCTTTTGTGTAGCATTTTGTAGCATCTTCTAATATCTTGTGACATCTTTTCTCTAATTATTGATCTTTCATGAAAAGTTTTTTAGGAATTCGTTAGCAAAATACAATATTGTGTAGTGTAACTAATTTCATTGTTCAGTAAGATTGAACATGAATAATTTTGTGGGATTGAGCATACCCAAGATCCTAGGCTTGTCCTACATCAAACCCCCCCCCCCCAAAAAAAAATGAAAAAAAAAATAAATAGAAAGACAAACATACAACTATCTAGTCTTGTGTCATGGGTATGGGTCTTGTTTCAAACCTTTTTGGGCGTTTACCAAATATGCTTTTGTTTGGAAGTCCAAAAAATATAGATTTCCAAACTTGATTTTGAGTTTTGTTATAATATTATTGGAGATTACTCCCAGCAATTGTTATCTTCTTCAAATTTGCATCATTCAATTCTAACCATGAGTAAAAATATCAGCAATGGAATTGGTATATCGAAAAAAAAAAACTTTTAAAAATTATAAAATAATAGAAATATCAACTAAATATAGAGTGTAGTGGCCGATATCTTGAATATCAGCTAATATATCACTAAAATGGTATTATATTGTGATTTTTCCGTACTATCATATAATATCAGTGTCAGGGCCCTGATATATTTCCAACCATGATTCTAACCTATGTGATGTCTACTCCCAGCAATTGCTATCTACTTTTAGAGTTGTATGATGCAAGTCTAGTCCCACGTGATGACTGTATACAATCCTTTTATTGTTGGTATCATCAAATGGTCCTCCATGATGTTTTCAAGACATGGGTAATTTCACAATCTTGAAGGGCTAAGGTATCCAATCCTGATGTGGAAGCTTCAAGTTGTTTTTGACAAGATGTATATGGTAGAACAATGTGATACACATTTCTTGACTATGCTTCCTAAATTGAAGATCATACTGGAAGATGTGGAGCTACCGAGCTACTCTGTGAAAGGATGAAGATGGCTTGATTCAAGAAGGAACCAAAACCAGCGTTCAGAAATAGCTGGTATCCACTTCAATAACTTTGAAGAACTTGACTTCCTTTTGGAAGACTACTTCAAGCAAATCAAGGATTTTCTCTAATAAACCATGAAAATAATGGTTTTCAAAAACAGAAAACAGCTGGGCAAACAATCCAGCAACAAAAAAAAAAAAAAACATAAATAACTACCTCAAGATGAGAAGTCAGAGGCCAGCGGCGGCAGCACATTGATCATGACAAGGAAGCCTTGATAGAAGATGCTTACCAAAGGAAATTCTGATGATGGAGCAAAGAGACAAGAATAACATGCACAGGAGCTGCAGCTTTAGGGAAAACTACTGAACCGAAGGTATCAGCTGGAGAAACTCATGGAGTTGAAGGTAGCTGTAGATGCCATATTTACAATATCATTCGATATTTGCATCAGTGGATTGAAGTGATTGAATCTGAATATGGCATCTACAGCTTAGTAACCAAAAAAAAAAGAGTGAGAAGCTAATGTAGGAGAAAGCATTAGATCAGTCCAACAATGAGAAAATTTTCTCGGAAGGAATTAGAGATTATTCTATTAGAGGAAGACCAATCTGGTGAAGAACAAAATGAGTTCACTGAGTTCAGTATCGAGATGAATTCAGTAGTTTCTAGAAGGAAAATTACATCCACTGCTGTATTTCTACATGAGAAGATGATAAGGTTTCATACCAACATGGTCATCCTCAAGATGATGATGCAACTGTCAACAAAATCAGCAGGATCATAGTTAACATATATTGTAAATATTTTCATTTATTAAGATGATTGCAATTAATTATAATTGATTATAATTATGATGTAAATTAGGAAAGTCATTGATTGTAATAGGCTGTAATTAAGGAAGAAATTTTCTATTTAATATATTCAGACCAATTGACATGGTATCAAAGTCATACCTTTCCATTTGTGCTTAATCTTGCTTCTAAGTCTTCTTGGTTTCTCTGATTTGTTTTTCTTGGTCAGAAACATCTAGGGTTCTTAAATACTGGTTTATTTGTGATTTAAGTTCTTGGTGGAACATCTCTTGCGCCGTTTGAGACTTTACTCAGCCAATTGTCACAGTATATATGAAAATCCAAGTTTTTTTGGTAAGCTTGGTAGATCTGGAATTCTTGGGTCCTTAATTGTCCATTATCATTTGGAATTTGCTGTTTGCATTCTCAGTTTCTCTTCGGATTACCAGCACTTCTTGGTAGATCTGGAATTCTTGGGTCCTTCGTTCTCCATTTTTGTTCGCCATTTTCTGTTCAGTTTTTCAGATTTGCTTCACTTCGCGTATCTCGTCTTCATATGAACTTCGTATAACAAGCAAATAGGGCGAGTGGATTGCCCTTCCCCATAGAACTGTATCGAAGGATTCCTTTCTCTGTGTGGAATTTTATTCCTCTTATGCTATTTGGTTGCAGTGAGATTATTCTTTTACCCTCTTGGAATTTGGATTTGTGCCTGTGGTGGGCAATTTTTTTGCTTCCTGTTACTAGGAGGCCTCAATTAATTCCTCTAAGAGTCAATATCTACAAGCAAAGTTCGGATTCCTCTCACTCATAATTTTTAATAATGTCAGGACAAAATTACATTGTTCATTTTAATTAAAAAAATTACTTCACCTGAGAGTTTTAATTTAAAATATTTGTGAAGGAAAAGGAACTTTGGAGTCATTTATATGGATCATCTGAAGTCTCCATTGAAACAAACGAGTTTGATTAATGGGAGAGCTAGGATACTCGTATTGTGTCATGGTTGCTAAAATTTATTGAAACATATATGATAAATAATGATCTTTCACCATTGCCAAAGAGATGTGACACTATCTTTGGCAAATCTACAATCAAGAAAATAATGTTCGAGAATTCCAATTAGAATTAGAGGTTGATAACTCCATATAAGAAGATCTCTTTATTGAACAATTCTATACTTGATTTCTTGAATTATGGGGTGAATAAACTAGAATAATTTATTCAAAGGTCTCTAAGATAACACTTGCAACACTACATAAAGTTCATGCAGAGAATCTAAGAGATCAATTCATACTGAAACTGAGACCAAAATTTGAGACTATACAAGCGAGTCTTATTAATAGCAATACTTATGTTTTCTTAGGAGAATTTCTTCATGAAGAGCAACGCCTAGACAGAGATTAGCATGACAGAAGACACAATACTTTTTCAACTAGTTAAATTGACATATGTTGCTCAGGGATAAGGAAAATTCAAATCACAGATATAGTGATGTAACTTTTAGGAGTATAGGCATATTACAAAGAATTGCAGTAGTAAATTGTGCAATCATTGCAAAAAGGAGGGGCACATTATTAGGGATTGTCATGTTCGGCTTCAAAATAGACAAGCTTGAGCTTTTAGGGATGTCTAATCTACTCCGGATGATATCTAAGCCTTTCTTATCAATAATCAATCATCCAAATGCTTATTATTCTTCTCTAACTCCCAAGATGATACAACAAATGATTGTTTTTATTTTTACTTTTATTTTTGCTCTAGGGCTAACTTCAAGATAAGCAAAATTTGTTCACTTCTTTGTTGATTGACTCAGTAGCTTCGAATCATATGACAGGCAATATAGATACTCATACTGATGAACAATATATTCAAATAGCCAATGACAGTTTTATTCCCATCACCACGGTTAGAAATCTGGGGTCCTCTTTTTATTATATTTTTGTATCTCCAAAATTATATACGAATTTAATTTTTATTAGACAATTAACTAATAATAATTATAAAATTCACTTTAATCATAATGGTTTTCTTGTGCAGGATCAAGCGTCTTGAGAGGTGATTGTAAATGGGCGTAAAGTGGGATGTCAATTTCCTCTTGATCTTTCTATTCCTACCATTGTTTTTTTAACTTGAGTTGCAGTTCTAATAATAGTGATGCTTGGCATAAACAATTAGGATATCCCAATTCTAGCATTTTAACTTATCTTATGAAATATGTTAATTCAGACGATAAATATTCATTTTCATCATTTTCCAGTGACATTTTTTACTGTGCTTCTTGTAAACTCAGTAAAAGTAAAACTTCACATTTTCCTTTGCATAGTAGCCATGTATAGGGTATGCGTCTACTCATTTTTTCATGCTTACAATAAATATTTTGTAACATTCATTGATAACAGTAATTATTTTACTTGGGTTTATTTTCTTCACTCTAGAGTTGAAGTACTTTCTATCATTCAAGTTTTCGTCGCTTATGCTAAAACACAATTCTTGGTATGTATTAAAATTTTACCCTCAGTTTCCAAGGGGAATAAATGTTAAATGCCTTTCAAGCTTATTTAAATATACAAGGCATCCTTTCTTAATGTTCCAGTCCTTACATTTCACAACAAAACAAGGTTGTCAAACATAAAACCGCCATTATTTGAATGTTGTTTATACCTTATAAATCGAATCATCTATACCTACTAAATTTAAGGTAGAGACCTTATCTACGGCTATTTATTTGGTTAGTCATTTACCCTCACAAATTTGCATTATGATTCCTTGCATTATCGTTTGTTTAGAACTTCTCCCAAGTATCATTCTCTTCATACATTTGGTTTTGTCTAATTTGTCCACTTATCACCAATTGAATGTTACAATCTTGTAGCTCAATCTGCTACATATGTATTACTTGAATACAATAATACACACAACGGGTTTGCCTATTTTGATGCCGATGCCAACAAGTTTTACACTTCTCATCATGTGGTCTTCTTTAAAAACCAATCTTACTTCCGGTCTCGGTTCATTCACAACTCTGCTTCAGTCAACCTTTTGACTTTAATGACATGCTTTATTCCATTAATCAATTTAAGTAAGGAATTGTGTATTAGAGACGTCATCCATAACCGCTTTTTGACCCTAAACTATCGTCTGATTCCGCTCAGCACATCTTGATAGTCAACTTGATTTATTTGTCCTTCCAAGAGGTATAGCTTTTTCATACCGTTCACTTGAAAATCATTAAGAATATGGTCTTTGATTATGAAGACTTTCACTACAGTAGGTAAAATGATTATTATGCACACTATTGTAGCTATTGTTGCTTCGAAAGGATGGCCTATTAGACATATGAATGTCAACAATGCATTTTCCACAAGGATTTAAAGGAAGAAATCTACATGACTCCTACTAACATGCTTACTCATTACTCTTCTAAGATTTGTAGGCTAAAGTGTTCGTTCTATGGCTTAAAACAAGCACCATGAGCAAGGTTTGAAAATTTTTGTATCACTCTTGATATCAATTTTACTTAAAGTTAGTTTGATTTCTCACTTTTTCTTTGAAAGACCACTATTAGAATCGTTATACTTTTTGTATAAGTGGATGTTATTGTTATTACTAAATTTGACCGTCAACTAATTGAACAGCTATAATAAAATCTCAAAACTTTTTTTCATACAAAAGATATTAGTTTGTTGTAGTATTTTCTTGGCTTGAGAAATAACTCACTCCTATTGGTACTATTTTGTACCAACATAAGTATACTGAAGAGATTATTACTTTGACCAGTCTTTAAGCTGGAAACTCGATTCTTAAACCTATGGAGGTTAATATAGATCTCTAACTAGAGGAAGGAGACTATTTGATCCATATATGCATCGAAAGCTTGTAGGATATTTAAATTACATGACAATTAATTGGCCTGATATTTCTTTTGTAGCATAGCAGGTGAATCAATTTACGTAAGCGCCCTGACATACACTCTTGGTAGTAGGGAACCATTTTGTTACCTAAAGGATGCCTCTTGTTGAGGATTATTTTTTCTAACTAGAAATTCTCTCAAGATAATATGACTTACTGATGGTGATTGGGCTACTTGTACAGATACTAGGTGGTGCATATTTATTGATGATGCCCTTATTTAATGGAAGATTAAGAAGCAGCCTTGGGTATTAAAATCCTCCATTGAGTTTGAGTATCATGCTATATCTTCAACATGTTTGGAGATTGTTTGGTTAAGGGGCTTGTAGGGAAAACTTGGCATTCCACAGCTTAATCTTACATCCATTCATGTCGATAAAACCAGTGCTATTCAAATTGTTGCCAATCCCGTCTCCTGTGAGTGAATAAAATATATTGAAGTTTGTTGTCACTGTCTTCGTGAAACACTTGACCAACATGTGATTACTCTTCCTTACATCTCTACTTATTTTCAAATGGTAGACGTTTTTACCAAGGTTTTATCATGGCATAAACATCAATTCATAAATGACAAATTAATACTTCTTGATCGACTAACATCAATTTGAATGGAGATGTTAATAGAATCAACGTGATCATAGTTACCATATATTGTATATATTTCATTTATTAAGATAATTTTGATTGATTGTAATTAATTATAATTGATTATAATAAGGATTTAATTAGGAGGGCATCCATACAAATTGACAACAAAATGACTATATTTTTATTTTGATTGGTTGCCACTTAAAAACGTGAGTGTCAGCTATCTCCAACCAAAGGAGAATGATCCAAAGGCCTAAGGGAACAAGATAAAGCAAGTTCAAATGTTGTGCCTTAGTTTATAGTTACTATTTTGCGATATTTCTCTGATGTTTTTCAAATCATAGGCTCTTGGAATGTCCTCCTTTTGTCTTTAATTGTTTTTACGAGATAGGCATTAATTTTAGGGTATGATTTTGGTTCAGTTCGATGAAGCAGTGGTACCTGTAGAAAATGTTTTTCAACTTGAGTTGAAGCAAACTTCAGCTTAACCAGTAGAGCATGTGGTGTCTAAGGAGTGGGTTATGTTATTTACTAACAATAGAGTGGAAGGAAATGGCCTTGATCTCAGTTGTATTCCTACTTTAATTGAAAAGTGTAGTATTCTTTGAAGAAGTGTAGCAAGGAAAGTGTCACGTTTCAAATTCCAAAACTGAATTTATTATGTGTTAATCCAATTATTAGCTACCAATGAAATAAAATCCTAAATAAATATCAGACGTGAACGTACAAATCAAATACCGACAACCAATCCGAAATAAAATATTCAAACAATTACATGATCCAAATGCCACACACACAAGTGGCTCCAAACCTGATAATATAAAACCTCAAATCATTCATAATGAAAAGCATCTATATAAAATCAGAGTACTCGAAAATCATAACTCAACCAAACAGTTGAAAAAAAACCGAAATCAACTGGAATACCAACATAATTCATCACCAATTTTTGAATTACAACAAGAAAATCCATATAACCAAAACTAATAACATAAACTATTGTTCTAGCTAAATAATTATACATGAAGTGATCTAGAAATCTTAATCGAACTCTCCGAAACAACAACGTTCTCAATCCAAACCCCTAGAAGTAATCGAAGTCCACTAATTTGAAGCAGGTTAGCAAAAATGAAAATAAAAATGAGTCAATTGTTTAATAAGGCATATAATTAACATAATTGAACATATACATTTCATCAAAATAGGCTGGAATAAATCATGATCAAAATTAGATGTAATGTCATATGAATTCAATAATATTTTGTGCACAGTTTTATGCTAATAATCAAAATTCTTTTATGTAAACTGTGCAACATTATAGCATACTCAAATCATACAAATTGTATAGATTAATGATCAGTAGGGCCTTACCGAAAAGGAGCAACAGGTTATAAATGTTTTCACACAACCAAAAATTATATACTACTGTTCAAGACTCATAGGTGGGTCAGCATACATATACTCCTATAGACGATGCCAAAAGTTACTTTTAACCCGCAGATGATAGGCTTGAACATTAATTATTATTATAATATAGTAAGATGCCATCATACATATAATCTTATAGACGGTACCGAATGCTACTTTAAACCCGCAGATAATAGGCTTGAACATTAATTATCACTATAATATAATAAGATATATCATAATATATTACTGTCAATTTCTATAATGGTCCATACATAATCAAATGGAAAACTTTATTCAAATACAAATATATTTTTTATATTTTCTCATTCTGGAGAACATATCCTTATCATCAAACTTATATAAAGTTTTCATCTTATTGTTTTCAAATATATTGCATGCAGACATAATAAATCATGTAGGAACTTTAAGTTATGATTTTAAAAACATGCAGGAACTACCATTGCTAAAATTTGGCAAAAATCAATGTAATTTCTTTAGTTTCTTCCATTTGTGAAACATGCAAAATAATCTTGGGTTAGCTTAGAACATACAATAACATATATATGAAAATCAAAGAAATGCAATAGTAATAAACATAATTTAGGAACATATAAGGAGATTACTACAGAAAATCAGCATTTAAAAATGATTTTTATGAATTGAAAGCATGTTTTTCATAGAAGTACATGAAATGAGAACGATAGTAGATGCACGTTAAGTATAAACATTTTAGGTACAAAATCATAACATGTATGAATATTTAAAATAATAAATAACCATAAAAATAAAAAATAAACAAATAAAAATAGTAACAAAAGAAAGAGAGGCTTAGATGCACTTTCCTTGATTTTACCCGAAGTTTACTTGATTTCTCTGTCTATTTTCTCTCTTCTTTTTTTTCTCCTCCTCTTCTCTTAAATATCAGCTCAAAATCACTCAAAATCAATTGAAAAAGGTTATTTATAGCAAGTTGGCACGTCATGAGCATATCATACGAACCATGCACGAGCACTAATCTGGCGCTTGTTAGGCACCAACACTCTATCCTAATGATACACATACACCGCTCGAACACACCTCAAGCGTGAACACTTTGCCTCCAACACACACGTGCATCCTTAAGCGCACGTTAGGTGTGACCAATCTACCGAAAACACGCTTATGCGCATAAGTCAAATGCCCTTCAGGTATTGAACCTGATTCCTTAAGATTTAATTTTTCCTCAAATTTTATCATATAATATTTTCTAAATTGACCTAAAATTATTTTAGTAAGATGATAATTCATAAACAAAATATGGGGCATTACAAGAAGGCTATGTGGGAACATGCTACTTTAGGGACTGCCTTGGGGTGGGGGGGGGAACCTAATTCATACGCTATGGAAGCCTATGTCAAGGGAATATGGAAGCAAATTTCACCCGTAAGATTCATAATCATAGCCAATCTCCTGCTCACTTCTTTTTCAATCAAAAATGCTAGTGTCACCCGAATATTTGAAAGAGAGCCACATGTCACATGACAACTCTTCACGATTGCCTGCGCGACACTTATCTAGCACACCCTATGTGATATTTATAAGTCAGCATTTTTCCAATATTCCCACCCTAAAGAGTGCTGAGATACAAAACTTTTAAAAGAAACACTTTTCTATTAATGTAATATATTTGTAAATAATCATAGTTTTAATAAAGGATATTATATATAATTCTATATCCAAAACTAGGCAGACTTTAGAGAATATTTTTGGTGATAATTAGGAAATAATTATTGGAAATATTATATTGTATAGGGCAGATTTTAGATGATTATTAGGAGATAACTTTGGGAACATTATAGTGTATGACTTGTATTTAATTAAATGGACCCTCAAATGAAGAAGCATTTGAAGTCAGTAAATTGACATGGTATCAAAACATAACTTCGGCCCACTGTCCATTCTGGCTTCTGCATTTTTTTTCTTTTTTGGGTTATTTGGATTTCTTGGTTTTCTTTGGTGGTGTATCCGGGACATCAGGGATTCTTCGAATTGGGACCTTGGCTTTCACCCACATCTTTGTTTTCCCTGAAGCAATAATCCTAATACCTCACCTCCGTAGTAGTTGCTATCCTTTGGTGCAGGCAATCGTTGTCCCCACAATCTTTGGTGCGCCCTTGTTCTTTCAGGGGACTTGCTGCTATGAGTTTCCTTGCGTCCTTTCCACAGTCGCTGTCTGGACAAGGCAACTTCATTTGTATCACTTCTCTTGCAAGTATTGATAAGTTCTCTCTCAGAGTCGGTGACATCGCCGCCTTCTTCAATGCCAAACAAGGCATTGTTTGGCTGAGTTAGTTTTCTCTCTCTCCCACATATCGTGTGGGCTCTGCACAATAAGGCTCATTTTAACAATTGTTAGTTGAGATATACTATTATAATATAATTTAGGATATGTTACGGTATATTCTTTGTAAGGAAATTTTATTGCTTTTTATATTTATAAATAATTCTATATATACATTAGAATAAACCTAACCCTAATGTGGGGTTTTCTCTTCTCTTCAGCTATTATATTTTCACATGGTATGAGATTATGGTTAAATTGTGATGTGTGTTAGATTATGGAGTCCAAATGATGGTTAGGATAAGCGACATGTTGGATTGAGGAAGTAAATTGATGGTTAGATGGGGTTGCATGTGGTCAAATTGTGTTGCAAAGATCCTTCATTTGGGCAACATTTGAGGCTAGTTCGAACAAGGCATGATTTCACTTGAGCATTATTTCGTCTGAAAGAGTTATCAATCAAGCGTGAAAGAGTGCTTCAGTGCCTTGAGTGTCCTAGGCAAGAAGTCGGTGGAGCTAAATTTGGATCGTGAAGAATTCAATGGAATTGGCTCGACTTTGTACTCGACAATAGAAAGGAATTTTTTCACTGGACACTTCGCTTGAGTGAAGCTAGCACTTCACCTTGACTTTTTTAAGAACAGATTTGAGTCAAATAACAATAATTCAAAGCACTGCTTTTTATACTATTTGGGAAGTTTCCGTGCAAATTTCACACCTGGCTTAGTTGAGCAAGCTACAAGCATATATGTTGGGAGAATTTTACCATGTTATTTTGGGATTTGATCATAAGATCCTAATTGAGGCTTTTGATCATTCCTAGGGTGTCACATCAAAGCATGCAAAGGCTTGAGATGACAGTTATAGGTGCTTGTGTTGTGCCTTGGGTATTGCCAAGGGACATACACCCTTGGCAATCAAATTTGGAGGTACTTTACAGAAATAACAAAGGAAAGAAGGCTAATGTCACGGATCACCTCCCCACTACTTATATCCATGAATACTTATGTCAAATAATATACATGTATAATTAATATATATATAATACACACAAAATCCATATCATTACCACATCTATAAGTGGCGCCAACACTATATGCATAAAAATACGGTGCCGGAGTTTTCAGAGATGCTTACTAGAAACCAAAATTCATTACCATAAAATTCACGGAAGCATAAAGTCATGTTCATTTCATTACAAAATCTCATTACAAAATCCATCACATGCTCTCAAACATTCATTACATCTCATCAAAATACAGTAAACATATTAGCCTAAATCATTTCAGTCTTTACTCCTACTCATCTGGTATAAACTCTTGATCGCCATCTGAGAGGTTAGAAAACGAAAAACAAGTGAGCCAAATACTCAACAATGTACAATTACAAAGACATGCATGTTTATACTTAAAATAAACATATACAGATATCAGATAAACATGATCCATATAAAATACGTATGAACTTTCTTCTTTTATTTTCTGAGTTTTTAATTATCAGTTATCTTTAGGGATTAGGGCTAGTAAACCTTACCAGCTAACAGAACGGTCAATCGAGGAAATGATTGTGTATACTTCCACACAATCTAAGGCGCAGACTCACACAATTCAATACCCTGTGGTGAGTGGTATACTTTTAACCCAATATACGGGGCCAAATAACAGAAATGCCGCCAAAAGTATACCCCCACGGCCGAGGGGCAATCCTCGATTTTCCACTGTAATATCCTAAGGAATGCCAAGGAATATCACCCGCTGAAAACGATTCCTTAGTCCAATTTCTTAACCCATGCTAAAAATCTTATATAGAAGCTTTCACATTATTCATAATTCTTTTTCCTTAATTTTCTCCATTCCGGGAGAAAATACTTATTCAAGTGGAATTTACAAAGCTTCCACATTTTTCCATAATATTGAACATACAATCATAAAATGCGGTAACAAATCGTAAGTTATAACAAAAAATGATGCATTTTTCCGGTTTCGTAGCTTTATCCTTAATCTTTTTACATATGTTAAAAATTTAGATTTAACATATGATATATGCAGCTGATTCAGTTGTCGGTTTGGTATTTGACTTTGGGATTGACTCGGTTAATTTCTTTAATTAATTTTAGTACAATTTCTTAAGGACTCGATTTCCGATTTGGAACCAAGTTAATGGTTGGTCCATGGGTCGGTCCATTTTGATTTTTCTACCACTTATAATCCGGTTTGATGAACCGGTTTGCTATATATGAGCTGAAATTCAGCATGCTCGCCGGTTCATCAAGCTGGTTTGGGGCCTGGTTCGGGGATCGGTTCAGGTTTTATTTTTTTACCATCAATATTTTATTATTATCATTTATTATCCTAATAAATCTTCGGGTGCCGGTTCATCTAGTTTGAAAGCCGAAACTGAACCGATTCAATGGCCTTAATTCCAGCACATGCTGGAAAGCTGGTGGAGGGACTTGGCAGCTTCTAAAGCTCAGTGCAGTATTATTTCGAAGGTATTTTTTGCCACAATTTTATAGGTCGATAGTTCAACCTTAGTACTTGATAATTTGGCCTGGTCGGGTGCTAGTTCAACCAGTTCCGAGCAGGTTTGGTTTATTTCTTCAAACTGCCAAATTTAGCATCAAGGATGCTGAGACGAGTTTAGTCCAATTTTGGAGGCCGGTTCAATACTCATCTCAGGGAGTTTGAGGTGGCTGATTTACTAGTAAATAGTTTAACCTCAATAGATTATACCTTGGCTAGGCTAGCTGCCAGTTCAGCCGAATTGGGTCCAGTTCATCCCATTTTCCCCAACCTGCCAATTCAGCATCAGCAGGGATGCTCAGGGACTAGTTCCGTCATCACCCATTTTATGGCCAATTCTAGACCAGCTCTTGGCTAGTCCGGGGAGTCCTATTATAGCTAAAAGACTCATGTTTAAGATTATGTTTGGTTCCTGGCCAGTTCAAGTTGACTTCTAAACTGGTTCAGGTCATATTTTACGGATAAAGATTATGCATCAGCATCTCCTGATGTAGTCGATTCTGGTTTCTATTTTGATGAACGGTTCATGACCGGTTCAGGGACAAATTTCACAGGGTGATGCTTCAATATCATCACAAGACACTTAAGTCACTATGGCTGCCGGTTCAACCAATTTGGAGCCCGGTTTGTAGGCTGTAAATTTGGATATCATCATAACTGCTGAAGTTTGGTCTATTACTGATGTGAGACCCAGTTCAATAATCGGTTCAACTCATTTTCATGAACTGTTTGGTCATGACATAGGTAAAATATTAAGCTTTTGTACACAAAATTTGGGTCTATTTGGAGACCATTTGGTCACCAGTTAAGCCGAATTACAAAGGTTGTTCTACCTTTAAATTCTACCTCCAAAATACAGCCCAGTATAGCTTATGCCAATATGATGATATAAGCAAGAATATAAAACAAAGCAAGTATTAGAACGATAATACTTGAAAGAATGATCAATAATCAGCACCAAAGAAAGACAGGATTCAAGTACACTTGTCAAAACATTCAATTATACTCCTTTCTTCCTACTAATTTTTGGTTCTGCCTTCCTTAGTTTCCTCTCGGTTCCCTCTAGTTTCTTCTATTTTTCTTCTGTTTTCTCTCCCTTTCCTCACGATTTTCTCCCCTTATTCCTCTCCTCTCTTTCTCACACATCCCTTATAACCATTTGGAGTTGAGGTGCTGAGTCACTAGCCCAGTTAACACCTCATAATTTTTCCTCCTGAACTCCAGCCTTGTGGCCTTAGTTAATGCTGATTCATGATTTATTTTGGCCCCTAATTATGCTGCCTTGTGTTGCTGATTTATTGGTTGAGAATGGCTGATGTTGTGCTGCCTGTGTCACCCTTTTTCTCCCTTGAATTTCAGCTTTTGCTGTGGTCAAAATTGGCTGCAGCTGCTGCCTCTTCAGCAGCTTGCAGTCGGCTCCATTTCAACAGCTCCCAGCTGCTTCTTTCTATTTTCCTTTTACTTATTTGGCTAAGTGGATGAGTAATCATGTTGTTGAGGAGGCTGCCAAGCTGGTTGCTAATTTATCTTCTAATATATACAGCTGCCCATGCCCCGAATATGCTCAACTGAATTAGTATGCTGCCCCTTCTCTTGCTGATTCACTGCTGCCCGGTTTCCTTCCTTAATATGCATGGGCTGCTGCTGTCCGAATTGCTGATGTATGCAGCCATAAGCTGCTTCTTTATTTCCCCCAAATTTGCTAAGTGTTGGTCACTTGCTAAACTGGATTGCATCTTGGTTGGGAAAGGTCTCAAATTTTTATGTCTGTGACTGCTGCCGTGGGGTTTGCTTCAGCTACTTGCTGAAGTTTTGTTAAAGTAAGCAGCAATAAGCTGCTTCTTGATTCCCCACATTTTGCTAAATGTTGGTGCCTTGCTACCCATGTGATACCTTGGCTGAATAAGTCCCCAATTAAATGTTGTAGCTGCTGCCGGATTGCATATGCTGATGTCGTGCCTGAATTTTGCTGTGTGCCGAGCTTCCATTGCTGAATTTTTGCTCCCATCTTAGCTGAATTTTAGTCACATTGTTGCCTAGGTCATTCCTCTGCAACCGGGTTTTAATTTGGTTGCTAATCGGATTAATTTCGGTGGCCAACTATCCTCCTATCTTTTGGAATTAATTCGGTTGCCATTCGAGTTACTAAACCAGTCCGTTGGATTTAATTCGCCTCATAGCCGTATCCCGGAAGAATTTTGCACACCCTTTTCTTGTGTTGAAAAGAAATGATCAAACTATAAATAATTTGCCAATTTTTTCCATAGTGATTCTAAGTGAAATATCGAGGAATATAGATAAAGGGAAAGATAAGAGAAAGATATATACATATATATATATATATCTCAATGATATCATTGAATGCGGGCCTTACAGCTGAGGTATTTTGTGAAGGAAAATGAATAAGTACAATCCCAAAGGAGCCTAGCAAGGTAAGCATACTCCATGACATTCTTTTTGTTTTGCAAGTAACTTCTAAATTTTTCTATAAGTTCCTTCATGCCTTCATTTCCTTTTCGTTTGATGTGTTATTGTTTTGCATAATTATCTTTCTTCATGCAATTATTTTGATTATGTTATATTCTCTTTGGCATCCATGCAATTGTCCTCAGCATGGCTTTCATCTTGGCTTTCCATATTGTTTTCTTCGAATTTGTCATGCATTCCTCAAAATGAATGCCAAGAAATTGTAATTTCTTTTACTTCAGGAAGCCTTAGAAGAGAATAATTCAATTTCATATTGAATCCAAAGTTGTATTTGCGCATATTGACCTATGCTTTGTTAAGCCATCTCTCTGAATGAATGATTTCTTTGGAGCTTATCCTAAGTTCATTTCTCAACTCAAGTCACAATAACCTAAAATTGATGTTTCATCAATTCCCTAGTTTCCCATAGCATGAACATTGATTTTGGTGTTATGGGAGTAGTCTTGTAGAGCTTCCTCTGTCCTTTGTAATGATTGGATATTTAGGATAGCTTAAGGACAATATATGAAGACACTAGGGAATTCAGGATTATGGAATTCCCTAGTTTCACCAAGCCCAATCGATTTTGGTTTTTGTATGTGCAGTTTGATAAGTCTCTACATATTCAATTTCCAAATTATGAGATCTTGCTCCTTCAAGTTATGGAAATGTCCCAAATATAGAGATATTATTTTAAACCTCTGAACCATTATGAAAAACTGACTGTGAATATAGTTTGTGACATGTCCTAATATATTTTTGTATGGAAGGTTCGATCTGGCCCTTCCAAAGGCTATAATAGTTGCATCTAGTCCCATCTATAGGGTGTATACGACATAAACATGCTGGCCTTCCCTTTTGGCCTAGTCAATGAGGGTATTTAGTGATCCCTGGTTTAACACTAAAGAGTTTGTTTAATGGTATTTGCATTTACATTTTACTTTGGGTGTGAAATTTAGATTCCATTTGATATTAGAATTGTACGTTGCATTTGTAGCCCTCTGTAGCATTTTGAGCTTTGCCGTGTTTCAACACCTTTGTTATTCATTATATGTTTACATATATATTTAGCTTAGCTTTTCACTTACCCTTGCATTGTCACTATTTCAGAGTCAGTGGCAGGAGCAACGCAGGAGAATGGAAGTTGATGATGGACAACCTAAAGACTTTTGTTAGCTTTTTTAGAGAATTTGTATTATTTGTTATATTGGGAATTCATTAATATCATTAATATTTTTGGCAGTTTACACTAGCAAAGTGGTTATAGTTTGATGACCCTGCGACATATTTGTTGAAATATTTGTGGTATCAAGTTTGTATATGGAAGCATGTTGACTTATTTGGATAATTGCTTGACGATTAAGTGCAGCGTGGTGTTTAAAGTTTTGATTATTGATTTTAAGGTTCATTTGTATGGTGGCAAGAATTATCCTTAGGCTGTGTTACATTATGGGTCGTGGAAGTTTCAGTGCATTGACTTATTTACTATGATAATTACTAAAAAATCCTTACACAAATCATTCCAATAATCTCCTCAAGCTAGAGCACAGATATTGATTATACTCAATTTGTTACAAATATATTCAACTCAAACACTATAGTTGAGTGTTTGATGAAAAATGGCTACTGATTGATTTCTAATCCTCACATGCTTAATGTGAAGTAAATCCTATTAAAAAGTTCTCCTGAGCACAAAATGGGAATCTCCCTCGATGCAATTTACACTCCTAAATGCTGAATTTGATATGATGTGAATATTTACTTGATTGTCACACCATAACCAAGGCCTAAAACTCTTACAACATGGAGAATAAGAATTGTTGAAATCACACCGCCTCATAAGTAGCATATATCAATGCACAATAATATGATTCAATAACCTATCAACTATATTCTATTTCTTGGTCTTCTAGGAAATGCATTCGCCTCTAACAGAAAACACTAACCCATGGTGGACTTCAATCATATGGTGGATTGACCCCATTAGCATCTGAAAACCCCTCATCATATTTTCACCATAAATCAAGCCTTGTTTTAATGTAAGAAATCTCTGAATACATATGACAACCCAAATATAGGACACGAGATAAATTGACGTACAAAGCTTAATGTGAAGGAAATATCTCTAATCACGTCATAGCAATGAAATAAACTCACCAACAAATTGCCACACCACTTTGCTTAGCTAAAGGTTTCCCCATTATCTGGAGAGAATTTCATTCCTAGATTCATGGAACATCACAGGGTTTTGCACCCATACCTATATCTTGATTCATGTTTAAGGTATAATGTGGGAAAGGAAGATGACAAGATGACCTCTAGCAACTTTAATACTAGGAAAATAGAGCAATCTCCTCAAATCTTTGGTTTGAAACCTACTCTAAGAAAGAATCAAGCATAGTAAAAAGAAATGTTGATTCCCTTTCAATTACCATTCAATAGAATGGACCATGTAACGACAATGTGACACATAAAACAGGTTCACTAAATGGAATTGGAAGGTTATGTGATTGTCAAATATTAACTGAAATGAAAAGGTAAATGTGAAAGGACTACTACAAGGCCCACTAACAAAGTAACAAATACAAGGATGGTAAGATGGATGAGCATGTAATTCCAAATGAAAATAAAAAACTCAGCAGCAACTTTTAGTGGGTACTACCTGTAAAAAAAAAGAGAGAAGGAAAGGACATTTAAGGTGATTTAAACACTTAAAATACGGTTCAAAAGATACACTATTACAACAAGAACTCTAAGGTGAGGTATCTAGGGCCGACACTTCCAATTCTCTAGGGAAGCCCTAGTTGTTAGCCCAAGAGTTTCAATAATTATTTTGATGATAACAAACATACTCATATTTAACTTGACATATTCTAACTAGATTATTTTTATAATAAACATAGTTGTGATCACAAATATAATTGTACTTTACAAAAAGATTGGACTTATGATGCAAATTGTCTTGATGATTACACACACATTCTAACTGGACTTATCATGTTCTAATTGGATATATAATGCTTATATTATGATCACAGTATGATTGGTCCAAATTAATTTTTGCCATATAAGATTGGATCATAATGCTTATCTTTTTGTGACTTCAACCAAGTTAGCGAAATATTAAAGCAAGAATGGACACAAAAATGAAATTGATTGGTCAATAAACATGATGGGATTGTATGTGCCTTGAATCCAAATACAAAAGGAATGCCAGCCCAAAGAGCTCATCGAAAAGCATGCACTCTGGAGAAGGTTCTAGCTGCATAGAAAAAGGCAAAGACTAAGACAAAGCGTGAAAGATACATCAGTACCTAACTGAACGTATAACCATTGGTCCCCCCTCGCAAGCAAGCAAGAAGATTTTGATTCAGCACAAGGTAATGCTTGACATGTTGAAAAGGCGTTTGCCACTCCTAAAAATAAGGTTGACAAAATAAATGTTGATTAGGCATCATAACTACGCCCGACAGAAATCCAAAAGGGCATACAACTGCATTTTGACCCTAGATACGCGGCCAATCAGCTCTCAACTCCCTCTGGACAGTTACTTTTGACTTGTAGTCTATAAATACTCCACTAAACTACAATTACAAAAAATAGAACCTAATTTGATTCCAGTCCAACTGAGAAAGCATTAAACCGAAAGCTTTTTTGCCTCGCAGAAGAAAGGAGAAAGTGTATTCACTCTCTTGATCATTTATTACAACTCCAAGAAAGAAGTGTGAAGAACACTACCACCCCTAGGATCCAAAATCACACTAAGGATAAACTATAAAGCCTATTTCCCATAAAGGACAACCACCCTCTGCAACATAGCCACAAGGAATCCATCTCCCAAGGGCCCTCCATCTTCCATCGAGCCCGTCAGAGTGCTCGACCCTCCCATGACTACCCACCTAGAGCAAGAGTCTTGTGGTTGAGTTCAAGGAGCCGATAATCTCTTAACTCACCTTACTCTACTCAAGCTTATACTGACTTAGGCATACAAAGGACTTACCTAAGAAAAAAACTAAGCTTCCTTGACTTTATTGTTTGTGATGCGTGTGATTCATTGTTGCTATATTTGAGCTTGGATCCCACTATAGTCAATCATCGCACCGAATAAGATTTCGGTTCAGGTATACATTAAAACCCATTAAAATCATCCCTTTAAAGTGATATTCCTATTTGGATGATTTGGTCTGTATTTAGTTTAGGAGTTGGACGAATGGCTAAAAATGTAGTCTTGTACATTTAGTGGTTATGCTCTAGTGTCTTACAAGGAAAACTAATGGATGATTTTGTGTTTAATTTTATGTGTCCAATGAGTTACTTAAAACCTAAAAATTGCCAAAAGTAAGGCTATCTTAGAGAAGAAAATGGTTATTTTAGCTTATTTGTTCTTCTCTAATCTTATGACGCAAAATCAGATATGATGGTGCCTTTTTTGAATTTAATAGGGATAGTTCTTTTAGTGACTGATAAAGGCAAAGTTGTGTTTGACAAGTGTTCAAGAAATCTACAAAATAGGCATATATATTATTAGCATAAATTAAGGTAAGATTGACACATTATTTTGTTTCCTTATGTTGTATTGCCTTTTTTTGTTATAATGTTTTTTTTATTCTATATAATAAAGAGAAAGGCAAGCAAGTGACAAGCTTCCTATTAACACATTAATATGAAACCCTAATCATAACATGTCATCAACTTAGTTTTCCATCTTCCTCTTTTATTTACTTTCCAAAACATTCATCAAAAGAGAGAGAGAGAGAGGAGCACAACTGCAGAGGGTATTGAATTAACATAAGTCAAGAGGATCTTACAGCCGCCATCTGAGATTGAGTTGTCAATAGCTGACATTGATGGCTCAATAATCAGGATGAAGAGGCTACTAACTACATAGGCTTAGTGGAACAAATTTCACCATTGCTGTGAGAAAAATGAAGTCGTAAAGGAAAGCCAAAACCACATTGTACCCTGAGAGCACCACAAAGAATCCATCAAAAGTGTGGTTCAACACTCTTTTTGAAATGTGCTGATCATGATCTTTGGCATCAATAGTGTCTATTCTCTTCATACATGCCAATTCACCTTCTTTGTTGCTTATTCTGCTTAAATGTGGTCTTCGAAATATGATTAGTGTCATTTAGCTTAACCAGTGTCATTTCGAGTGTTGGGATCTTTGATTTTTTATTACTTCTAGGTTCAAAATCTAATTTATAATTTGGGGCCTACCCAATGCCATTTGACTGCATGACTCATTTGAGTGCATAGATCAATTTAATTTTGCTTGTATCTCAATTTCTTTTACGTGTTAATCATGTCATCAGAAGTGAAAAAGTTCATCCTTGTAGTCCCATGACCTCTAAAAATTAAAATGAAAAAATTATTCCTATTGGGCAAGATCAGTTGAGGTACTTCTTCATGATAACAGCCTATTTCATCATTTGATGTTAAGGCAGCCTACTGTGACGGAAAAGATTTTTTTTTTTTTTATTCCGTCATTCCGAACAGAAATGGAAATCCAACTAAACCAATTATGCACAACATAGGATTACAGAAACCATCTAGGACTTACGCAGGATATCCATAAAATAAGTAGCGGAAGTAACTCTAATAACCTACTGAAGACTTCTCCTTTATATCCACAAACTCATTTAAGCATACATAATTATAAAATTTCTAATTACAAAAATTCATATATTTTCTAATCAGATCATTATATCAAGACTGCTTCCTTTGTGATAACTTCAAAAGTGCTCTAAATCTTCAGGAATCCTTTAGATTGAACTCTAGTCTTTCTCGTCAGGCACAAGCTCTATAGTCTCCTCTGGAGGGGGAAAAACAGTAAAATAGTGAGCCGATGCCAAGCAAGGTACATGCAGGTATGCAATATAACATTTATACAGAACAGAGCTCAGTATAACAAATATAGTGAACATGAAGATACAAATACCATACGGAAGTGGTTTATAGCAGAATTTCGTTGCAGACATAAAAATAGAAATGATCAAGCTTCGGGAATCAGAAATCAATGTACTCATGTTTCAGAAAGCAGAAG
>JAOVVI020000306.1:0-35176 GCA_028571085.2 Nepenthes alata
TAAGATAACAAGTTATCAATACTGCATCATTCCAAAAAGTTTTTAAAACTCCCATTTGGAATAAGAGGATTCTAGCAACCTCCATTGAGTGCCAATTTTTCCTCTCAGCCACTCCATCTACTGAGTGTATCAAGACAAGATAATTCATAAACAATTATGTGCTTTGATAGGAAGAACAAAAAAATATTAAAAAAAAATTATTTACGACCATTATCGCTCCTTAAAGTATGTATAAAAGTGAAAAATTGGGCTAGAACTTTAATATGGAGTACACAAAAAATAGAGTATAACTCAAAATAGTTCTTCATTAAATATAGATAAGTAACTTGTGAATAATCATCAGCAAAGGTAACAAAGCAACTAGGGGCCCAATACCAATACATATCGGACAATATTTATATCTATACTTCTGCCCATTTTCACTCAATCATTCTAGGTAAGCATGCTGGTTATGTGTGTCCAATACATGTGCAATATTTTATGTTAAGGTAATAAGATGAGTTGGAATAAAATTGGAAAGAGCATAATATCGCCAGAAAGACCTATGTCAACACCAACAAGCTCCAAATGTCAACAAAACATGCAAGGAACAGTGAAGAAGACAATTTTATATGGTGGATGAAAAAAAAGAATTATGAGAGATATCTATTCTTTACATAAATCAAGGTTGATAAATAAGTTACGCATTAAATCTTATATTGTCGCTGATGACTTGAAAAATAAAGTGATAAAATGAGGAAAATAAGACTAGGCAAAAATGTACTTCTAATTCATCAAGGAAACCAAATACTTGCATCTGAAAAACCAAAGAAATTAAGTCCACAACTACAAAGAAAATTGAAAACCACCAAGGACTCCTACCTCTCTTCAAATTCTTTCCTTACTGGAAGTATTCATAACCCAAGTGAGATGATGGCATTCCTTTCAAATGGATATGAACAGCAGTAGTCGAGGTTGGGAAGGCTATGTAGAGGAACATACGGCTTTGGCCTAAGATTAATTAACCCCAAAATTATGTAACCAAGGTTATGTGACTCTAAAATGGAGTTCGGAGAATGGGAGGTTGGATTAAGGTAAAACATTTGAGCAACTTTAAGGATATTCTTGCCTTTATTTATAGTTAATTCCTACATCTGGTACATCACGATCCATGCCTTATGCATTATAATTATCTCTAACATTGCAACAAAGATGCAGCAGATATAATCTTATGTGAAAGGAATAGAATGTGCAGAATTGGAATGTACCTGCAATTCATTGCACCGATATACAGGATGTTTTTGAGCTATGGAATTTTGACATGAGAGCCTAGCATGGATTGGCCGAAGTTCAGCAACAAGTTCCTTGCGTCGAGGAAGCATGGGCAAGTAACACATTTTAGCCTGCATGAACATATATGAGGCGAAAAGCCACCCAAAGCTGAGTATTGGAAAATCACAAGCACCTTGTAAAATGCCAACACTCTTGTTAAAGGAAACATCATGCTTTAACAAGATCACCAGCTATAGTATCAAAGAGATCCAAAATCAGGCATGATCATGAGTAAATAGTGCATTCTGTGTACTCGGTGACTGTCAAATTCAAATAATTAGTGCCTACATGGGAAGATTGGCAGCAATTTCATTCTTGTTTTCATAATAATGTCAGAAGTTTTAAGAGTACAAAATTTCTCAAAGCCTAAAACTCTGTAATGTCAAAGACTTGAAACAATACCAGTTTCATTCAGAAGAAAAAGATCCACCTCAAATAATAAGATGAATCAGAAAGTATAATAGTGAAGGAAGCCTTAGCACAATGGTAGAATTGTCCCATGTCAGTTGTTAGTCACGAGTTCAAGTCATATAAATGGTCTTTTAAATAATATAAGGTAAAACCACGTACAAAACATCCAAAACTAGTCCAACCCTTCCCAGGACTCACATATAAAAGAGCTTCTTGTACCAGACTGCCCCCTTTTAGAATATGATTAGCCAATCCCTGTCTGCTCTTAGTAAACTGCTCTATATGGAATAGGATGCAAAAGATGAGTAAATGAATTATGAATCTGGGAAAAAATCAAATTGGAAGCCCTAGTGTACTTTGAGGAAAGGTTAAAAGTATGCAATCTCACTTAGCTTATCCATATCACACAACATTAGCCAGTCCAAAACAAGCAGGACATGTTTAAGTTGAGGAAAACAAGAGGAAATTTATTTGAGGAGCATCACAAATGCCCAATTTTAGAATTTCTCTTGAGGCGATCTTCATGAGGACCTTAACAAATCCAGAGAGGTTTTAGTCTTCTAAATATCTCATAAAATGATGGAAACATATGTGTAATCTGCAAATCTAAGGGCACTTGATCAGGAAAGAGACTATGTGATCATCTTGCCACCACCAAAACCAGCTCACATTCCAACCAAGGATAAGGCTGTTGTCACCATCCCATCATATCACCACCAAGACATAGATAATTAGGCCACATATCTTTTCTCAACATCAATAAGAATGTCTAACCTAACCTCCTTTCTCCACTATTAACAGAGAAACAGCCTTTTTCCATAGACATTTTCCCAGAATTTTCTATAGAACTTTCTGGAACACAAATTATCTCTTCACTATCAGCAAAGCTTATGAATCTTGTACTATTATGAAGCATAAGAACAGTTGAATGCACAAAACCTAGAAATGTGAATTTCTAGCAACACATGGTTCTGCAAACAAATTAAAATGTTCTTTTTTTCTCAATTTTTTTTAACTTCATACAAGAAGTGGCTCGTCAATTCATCCACAGACAACATAATTTTCTTCCTCAGAATAATGGCTGATGTTATCTTTTATTTTATCATCGTATTTATATAACGTCCATTGTAGTATTTGTTCTAAACTTCTAACACATTCTCCAGATTCTAGTCACTGCTTTTCTTTTACTAATTGGTGTTGCTCAAATTATTATGTGAAACCAGAATTCGTCTTTCCCTGAAATAGTGATCATAGCAGTTGGTTGCCTCAATGCAGGCAGACCAGAGCCAGATATGGAGAGGTTTAATATATTCAGAGCATGCACACTGCAATCCCTGTTTTAACAACTTATAACTAACCTATCCCCCTGTGATACAACCTGCGGCCTTAACCACAAAAAATCACAAATAGAAGCAGCAGCAGCCAAATTGTTTAAAAAAAATGAAAAAAACCTGGTCCTTCAACACATTGATATAAATGAGGTTAGAAGTCTTCATCTTCAAGTCAGCTGGTTTATCCTGTATGCCAACCTGCAAAGATAGAAAATCCACATCATCTTGAGAGCACATGCAATGTTTCTGAAACCATTTTGACTTAAATTCGCAATAATTATTTTCACAAGAAAAAATCCTAATCATAGAAATTTTAAAATAAAAACACCATGGCATACTGGGAAGATATATAACAAGAACAGTATCTTTCTCATCTAGAAGTAAAATCCATGATGTCCATAAAATATTCAATCTGGATGATGCTCATGTTTTTACATGGGAAAATAACTGACACTCCAGAGTCCAGGCAACATTCACAGTACCAAAGCAGCTCCAAGAAAAATAAAATGATAAGGCAAAGAAGCACAGCAAAGTGTAAACATTTTAATCCAAACTCACCACATACCTGACATACTTTACTACAAGCTCACTAATCCGAGTAGTTCATATTTAAATCACAAACACAAAATTTGATTAGGTTATCTAATAATACCTTTTGACCCCATCAAATGTCACATGTATAATTTTGTTGTTTTAATGGTTCACGACGATTGAACTTTATGTTTCACTTCAATACAATTCTACAAGCCATGCTATGGAAATAACAGATGGAAAGATCATTGGTTTTTCGTTAATATTGATAGATAAATTCTGGAAAAAAGTAGTGATTTTTTCTTTGACATTAATGAATATGTTTACTATTTATATAAGCATGTCCACCTGACCAGTGTGTTAAGGTGCATAACTCTGCAACAGAAAAACTAAATCAAATCACACGCTCTCTGTCATGCAGCAAATGTTTTGAGACCACCTATTGATAAAACAACAATTGATGTGTAAATCCTAACAGTGCTATTGTTCTTAATGCAACATCATCCAGCCATGCAAGTCTTCTCCTCTTTTTGAAGGGAATGTCTCTGGGTATTTCTCCATTAGTTTTGTTTTCATGTGGGGGTGCAGGCCATTAATACTATTGGAAGAAGTGGGGAAGCCAAAATTTGAAATGTAACACCACATTAGGAAGGAGTTGGCAGTTCCACAGCTAGTTCAAAAGGCCAACTGCACCGTAGATTCAGTAAGCTAACTAATTAGGCAAAGCTAGCGATAACAATGCAAAACATAATAAACTACTTCTCCAAATGAATATGCTTTGATTTCTCTTTTCTTTTTCCCTGTTTGGATAAATGAACAAGCTTCACTTTCTATTATAATTTTCCCTGTTTGGATGATTAAGCCCTTCAACATGATCCATATTTCTATCTTTCCAGACACTTGACCTCGAATCTTGATGGACGTGGCAGCTAAACCTGATAGTCCAAATGGACATTTCTTTAAATGAAGTCCAAGTGGGACTACATAAAATGCAACCACACTTTTCTAGAATAAAATCATATATGACAAAATCCACAGACACTAAAATGGAAACTTACAATGTAAGGAACAGGAGCATCAAGAAAATCTAGCATCTTCTCTGGTAGAACCTGAGGAAAAGAACATTAAGATAAACACAAATTGCATAAGTTATATACTGCTTCCAAGATTTAATGATATTCCAATTGATAAAAAATATGATGAATTTATCTGGAAGCAGCATATGCAAGTAAATATATGAGGAAGATAGAAAGGGGGAAGGAGGGAGGGGAGATGCTTTCCAGCCTATAAAAATGAGAAAGTGGAGACTTGAGAATATTAAAGGAAGATGAGAATGGACTCCACAATGCTATGACAAATTAGAAAGCTAAAATATTAGGACAACAAATATCTCTTAGGTCAGCAATAGAAAGCATGTGACTGCTATCTGAATTCTCATGTTTGCAATAAATTGAATTTCTCACATCAGCATTCTAAAGCAACTGGGTTCACGGACTATAGCCAAGTACAATGATTTTTCTTGTAGCCACTAGCCACTGAGTCCCATGGCAATAACACAGTAGCCATAACTGTCAGTAAACTACTCAATACAGAACACAGAAGTTAAAATTGGCCGGGGGGGGTGAGGGGAGAAATTACTATTAGGATAAAATGCACAAATTATTAACATCAACAAAACTATGTCTCAATAAGTGAGACCAACTAAATAAATACATTTAGCCATTTCAGTTCAATACAACAGCCACCAAAAGTAGAAGCAATTTTATAACCTTCATTATCACATCATTTCTAGTTATTCTAGGCTACCTTTTCCATTCTTCTCACCTCAACCAAAATTCAAGGAATTAGAACTTAGATAAGCTATTTTGATCAATTAGCAGTTTTACCCCAATCACGGACTCTTCATTTGGCCTATACTTTTATTCAAACCACCCCTATGTATTTTTATTTGGCACTTCATATCCATAATATTATTTTTTGTACACATTGTCAAATTGCTTAACATTTTCACCCCAAAAGCATGGATCTAATTGTTATCTTCTAAATTTTTTATTTCATTTTTACATGTTCCCAATCACAAACCACTGCCCTATATTATTCCTACATGTCATGTCATCGTCAATCTCACCATTTTCTTGAACCATAGATCCAATGATACAGTACAAAACTTCACATTCCATAGCCTGGACAACCCAACCCACAACCTATTCATCACAAGCCACCCAAACACACTCCAAGAGGTTGTTGTGGTGTTCCAAGGAACAACCGAAGGAATGCAACTACAAATTTCTAGACTTTAATTAATGGTGGGAATGTACCAAGGAGGAACCTCTCCCTAAGCTAGCCGAGCTGCGGGAATGCCCCTTTGGGCTTGATCATTTTCTATTTAAATAACCAACCTTAATAAATTAGGGTAGGCAAAATTTAATCAAATTTGAAGAATTAATATCCTAAAATAGTAGTAAATTCTTTGTTAGTTGAGTGATTCCCAACGCTTATGCTAGGTGATTCCTTGAAAGACTAAATGTGAGTGAGTCCCTTTTAAGAATGAGTGATTCTCCAACTTTTGTTATTGTATTTTCATTTATCCTTTTATCAATCGAAATTCCAGTTATTCCCAAACACACGCCCACATCATTTGGTATAAGAGAAGGTTATGGTGATAATATCTTAAAAGAATGTCTCCATGCTCAAAACTAATTTCAAAGAAGAATTTGATGAAATGAGGCGAGCTAATTTCAATATGTGAAAAAAGCTAGACAAAATCAGAGAGAGGTTGCTACATTGCAAAGTTTCGAAAAACAGCCAATCTTTAGCTCCAAGAAAAATCACCCTAAGTGATATTCTTGATTTCAACGGCAATTATAATCCTAAAGTCTACATTGACTAGATTGTTGCCCTAAACTCTTATTTTGATCAAACAAAATATGACAGAAGAAATGGAAGAAATATATGTTGTCACAAAACTTACAGGAACTACCATGACTTGGTGGCAACACTATTAAGACACCCATGACTAACGAAAACATCCCTCGGTAACCACTGGGACCGGGATGAATTAAAAACTTGATAAGAGGTACTTATCTCTTGACTACCTTCCCGTCCTAAGTCAAGAGAAGCTAAAACGTTTCCCTCTAATATCAAACCAATCATCAACAACAAAGGAAAAGAGGAGTCCAGGCCCCACTCTATCCATGCCCAACCAGTTGAAGCCTTTGATCTTGAGCCTAGAGGCATCACAACAAAAGTTTTCTTTCATAACGATCGCAAGTGTACCCACCAATTATGAATGACCCGAAACTGGAGAGTTCAAATCCTCATACCTATTCACATGATAAAGGTGAAACCCAAGTCACCTTGGAACCAACCAATCAGGAAGAAACAATTCAAAACCTGAGACCCTTGATTGATGATCCAGTTGATCTAGTCCCAAACAAGATGGAAGAAGCCGAGGTACAAAGTGCAATTTCTGTGGATATTTTGGAGTGTGAAGCCGACCCATAACCTGGCAAAGTAGATGCAATAACCTTCAACAAGGCCCAACAAGTTCAATCTCTCATCTCAAAATTTGATGAAATTTGGCTTAACGTGATTTCTATGGAAGTTTGTATGATGATATTGAGGACACGCTATTTTTCTCGAAAAGGACTTTCTAGACTTGATGAAACTAATGCCTGAAACCGTTTTACCAAACCCATCTCACAACCCCAATCATTATTATAATAACGAACAACATATTTTCACGCTTAAGACCACCATCCCCACTTGAGCCGTACACGGGTCCTCCACTAAATCCCAAGTCAAACACTACTTTGAAATAATTAGTTCCCAAATCATCGCCACCGGCAGGAGTACGTACCTCCATTATTTTGAGTGGTGGACACATAAACCCAAATTAGGAGATCCATAACAATTCCCTTCGAAATTATGCCATGATGTAACACTAATAAACTCAAGGACGAGTTTTTCCACTGGAGAGGAAGATGATGCAGTACAAGACTTCACATTCCATAGCCTGGACAACCTACCCACGACCAAACCCACAACCTAATCATTACAAGCCACCCAAACACACCTCAAGAAGCCGCTGTGCTGTTCCAGGGAACAGCTAAAGGAATGCAACTACAAATTTCAAGACTTCAATTAATGGTGAAAATGTCCAAATGAGAAGCCTCTCGCTAGGCCAGCCAAGCCACTGGAATTCCCCTTTGGGCTTAATCATTTTCTATTTAAGTAACTAACCTTAGTAAATTAGGGTAGGTTTAGTCAAGTTTTAAGGGAGTTAATCTCCTAAGAAAGTAGTAAGTTCTCTACAGGTTCAGTGATTTCCACTGCTTAGGATGAATGATTCCTTGACAGACTACTAAAAGTGAGTGAGTCTCTTTGAAGAGTGAATGATTCCTCAACTTTTATTATTCTAATTTCAGTTATTCTTTTATTAATTAAAGTTCTAATTATTCCTAAACATGCATCTGCATCAACCAAGGTGACAAAATCCATGGTTTTCAACAATATCTCAATCATTAATTTTTATTTGTTCATTATTCTGTCCGGAACTAATAATTTTTCTCTTGATTTATTTATTTGTACTTATCGTAAGAACTTTAGATTGTTGTGCCTCTATCCTAGGAATTTCATATTGAATATCTTGTAAATTCATCCATAACTAAGACAAACAAGTAAGGATTTAAAGTTACCTTTTGATACATGCCTATGGTAATAGGATTTTTCTTATAATCAGAAATTATTATAACACGGTCAAAAATGATTATAAACAAGAACCAATAATTGGAAATGATTTTTCAATATTACAACATTGTGCATCTATTTTTCTTATAAATCTACCCAGCTAGTATAAGGTATACTTTTAAAAGTGACAATTATTTGCCTCTTTCATAAAGCTAGGATTTAGGATTATAAGGCCTTAAGAGATAGCAAATTAGACATCATACTCTAAAATCATATTTCTCAAATCATTCTTATATTAAAAACCAAAACCATATTACTCATTTATATCCTTTATTATCACACCCTATAAGCACATTTAAATGTCCGACAAAAACTTTCTCATCCATACCCATAGCATAAAATTATCCAAAATCTTCAAGAAACCATCATTTATTATTTCATAATAACAATATCCAAATCTTTCATAAATTGGAGCATAAATCTAATAATATTCATTATTAAGACCAGTTTAAGATTCATGATTCTAATCCCCATGCTTACATATCTATTACATTTATCTTTTGTAATTTTATCCTCAATAATGCATTCCCCCTTTTATTTTTTTTATTTACCATGTACTATGTCTTAAGTGTGTCTTTAATATCTCTCTTGATTTTTTATCATACCCATTTATTTTCTTGTGGGAAAATATAGTTTTTCCTCAAATAATTATGTTGGCTAGCTCTGTGTTCTTTCCATTAAGGGTTCCTATGTTCGAATTAGCCAACCCAACACTGCTCTTTTAGACTGGTCTCTTAACATGCCTTATGTTGCATAATTGGCAATGTGCTCACACCACGGCATGACACATAGCTTTTTGGTGATAACTTAGCCCATGTTTCGACTCTTCAAGGGATAGAGGGAGGACAATGATCTAATATTTCGATGACAATATCAATTGCAATAGTAGTTGTATCAAGTAAAATGTTTCATCATCGAGAGTCGCATGAAAAATCGATGACATCGAAACTGAATATATATTAAATTTTTACCATCTTATATCATCTATTTGCATATTTGGCGAACCTTGCAATTCACTAATATAGACTTCGGGGGTCTGAATTTCCCTGATGTTAAAGAAATCAACGAATGATTTTAGTTACTTTTATTTAATAGAATCAAGTATTAACACCTTAATAACAAAATTGCTGACAAGTAGAAAAACACGCTCAACCTTGAGCTAAAACGCAACAAATTTATGTCAGAAATACTAGAATCAAGCCTAAACCAAAAAAAGGATCTAAAACAAAAATATTATTGATTCTTCATAAAAATTTCAGCCTTAATCTCATATATATAACAAAATCTAAACTTTTGGAAGACGAAATCTGTTTAGAGATATTTGATTAAGCCCTGGACATGTATTGAGTTCTTTGGTTTTGAAGAAAAAGAAATTTTCAGAGAAGGAAAAAGGATAACACAAGTCCTAGCTGTTGGCAGTGGGGAAAGGAAGCAAAATTCTAGTTCGAGACTACTAATCAGTAAATTGCATATGTTTGCGATAATTTTGAGGTACAATCCACCTGATATTTTCATCTATAAGAAGGAGATACTGCTGCTACAGTACTAACCAACCTAATTGCTTATCAGATCCATTGATACAAGATATGGCAAAAGTTTTACGCTAGCTGTCAGTTACCTAACGCAACCCTCTTCCTTTTCTGGATTTGTGAGTGGTGGTGATGAATTTGCACAAATTTATTAACCAAGGAAGAAAATTGAAAGTAAAGAAATGAAAACTACCTTCTTGTATAAGTGACAAGGCTACAGCATTGCAGGAGCCATTATTAAAATATCAATATCATGGCAATGTTTTTCATATCAATTCTAAACATCAAATATCCACAAAATAAAATAAGTGACCAGCGATTGCTAAATTCCAACTTACTGGAAGCAATAAACTCTGCCATTCAAAAGGAAGAATCATGGGAACAACAGACAAAACAGAAGCTGACAGAATTCCCTGCAATGAGAGAAATTTCATGATCAATAAGCCATCAATAAATGATAAACTACTAACAACTATTCTTTCCAGTTCTTGCACTAGTGCAACAAAAAATACCATTATTACAAGATAACCAAATCATATAGCTATAAGGCACTAAGCACCGTAAAGAGCTGAGGCTGCAATGCATAATGACTGCATGGGAAAATGAAGACTAAAGAAGTACTAAACAGTGAGGAAAATCAATAACAGTTGCTGTCCTCAATGTTCTGAATCTGCTGAAACCATCGAGCTTTTTTTTTTTTTTTTGCTTGCTGGATCTCAGACGATATATATTAAACGTTTCTGGAAAAGAAGAGTTTTCATTGACCCCCATGAGATTGGAACAACAAGAAAAAAATGGATTTCGAGGGCCACAGAAAGTAGGGAAAAGGCAAGCTGTTCAGCAGATACTGAGCTGCTTCTGTTTATTTCACATACAAATCTAAGAATGATAAAAAAAATCTGCCAGAGACTTTGCAATTGCTCACATAGTTAACAGCATTTTATTGCATCAAGTAAATAAGCACCCAGGATAGTCATACACCTCAATGTTTCCAGTGATTATTTACGTGGATAAACCCTTCAAGTGACTTCACCACAAGGTATAAATATAGATCTACAAACACTTTCCTAGAAATAAGAAAAAAAAATAGCAAGGAGTTTTGCTTCACTACGTAGGCAAGCAAGCTCCTGGAAGCTCTTTGACAACCCTGTTGAAAATTGGAGTGAGTACTTAGCAAAAACAAGATTAGCCTACCAAATTAGGGCTGACAACCACGACTTGCTTTTCAAGCAATACACCTGAAACCAATGCCAAAACCTGAAAGATGTGATATGCAGGTGGTTAGACACTCACTTTGAGTGAACATCATCAAGATTTCAATTCAATAGAACACAAAAAGTAGGATTTATGACAGAAAAACGTCAATCAACAAAGTTAAGAAAGGAATAAGATGTTAACATGATTAAAGTCACAGAAGACACAATTAAGCTCTTCAAGCACAATATAACTAAGACAACAAGAACTAAGCCTACGTTTAGTCAAGCGAGATTAATAGAAAACATTCTGATTCTAAGAAAAGCATAGGATGACAGTAAATGATAAGCAGTGTATAAATATGGCATTAGGAGCAAGGAAATCAACAAACCACCCCTCCTGCATTTTCTACATATTTATGCAATTCGTTTGAGTCTGTTATAAAGAATGTCATTTTACTGATTATAAATGCAACACTGATTGTAACATTAATTTCATGCGCGTTCTGATCTTCCACTAAAGGAGGAAGAAACTTTTGATGGCTAAACTTACTTTTCATGCTATATGGCCAGTGTTTGCATACCTAATGATAGTGTGCCCTTTTGGTTCAAACTAAATTGAACAATAAGTACACACTGTGCATCAACTACAATAAGGCTTTGTCCTGTCAAGCCCACTTAAATTTTCTTATTTACATTGTAGAGCCCTCCTGTTCTCTCCAATGATTACTTGATTTCCAACTGCAAAACTCAAAAAGAAAATTGAAGACGTCTACTGCTGCTTTAGAATTTCCTAGATAAGCCAACTAGCAGAAGGGCCATGTTGATCAATACCCAACAGATAGTTCAGTAAAATTCCCATCAAAAAGTAAGGACATTGGACAAGAGCTTTAAGCAACCCACAAATACATGATACAATTTTCTTTTACTCGGCACAAAATACATTTAAGGTTGGTACTTTATCTTCAACCAGCAATATCATCGTTAGCTTAATATTTCTTTAATTATTTTGATGACACTAAACATATTTATATTTGACTATAATGACCATAAATATATTCTTAATAGATCAAACATATTCTAATTGGACATACTTGTTTTATGCCAGAATTGATCACATTTCAAATTTTTATATTTGGCCAAAAATGTGCTATTTTTTAAATAATTTAGGGACAGATTAAAAACATCCAATTAGCCCATAATTTTCATGGTTTTTGGGAGTTCAGGAGTATGTCCATATTTGCTTGTTAGTTATTTTAATTTTACAGAAATCCAGAAAAGTTATATATTTAAGTGGAATAACAAACATGCACCTTCTATGGTAAATTAACCATGTCTTAATGTAAAAATGTCTGAATGCTCTAAACTATTTTTTTTTTTGGAAAGTGCATACCATGGATGCATATATCAGCCAATACAGCACGTATTAACCAATATGTGTCAATATCGGGGCCCCACAAGACTAATATTTTCTAATACCGTGATAATACCGCGATATGTTCCTATATCGACCAATAGAGCCAATATATCAATCGATATGGGCCTATCAACTTATAATTTTCAGAAATTTTTTTGCATCCAATATATCCAATATAATATCTATTCTCCAATATATCCGATACCGATACAATTGAAACCAATACCGAAAACGGCACCAATATTTTCTTCTATGGTACCCACGTATATCTTTCTACTAAAATAAATTTTGGCACTTAAAATATTCTAAGTGAAAATTATTTTTAACAAAACACACACAAAGGTCCGAAACTTGAAAATTCGCACATATTATATTTTAATTTAGTATATATTTTCAAATGCTTCAGAAATTAAAATATATATATACTTTCTATACAAATTAGACATTATAAGGTTTATGTAAACATATTACTCAAATAATTCAGATTTATACATTGAAAATAATAATTCATCAAAGTTGGACATTCTACAGAGGTAGGCAATAAAAATTCAAACTAACCATGCTATAATGTTTTACACATATCTCAATGTTAAATTAATTTGGATTCAATTCACATTTTGAAGAAAAGCAGACTTGATAGCATTTTCAAAATGATATGGCTCATATTTTTGAATTTATAAAATGTGTTATGATTTTTTAAAATGCACAAAAAGATTCTGTCACAACAACAAAAAATAAAAATTAACACACGTCCAGTATTTGAATTTTCTCTCAAACAATAATAGATTTGAAGCCAATTTTTTTTGTGGCATGCAACTAGACATAATAATAATCCATGATTTTTTGTAGATTATCTGAGACTTGATAATGGATTTTTTTAAATTTTTTGAATGCTGAGAATACTCTTTGTATCCAAATAAACCATGCTTTCTACTTCTAAATAATCTCTTAACTTCTCACTTGAAGACATATTTTTACTTGGCTAAAACATGGAAGTACTAAGAATATGTAAGTATTCTACTATTGGCCACAAAAGTTTTATATTTTTTAGAGAGATTTGTTTAAGCGTTTATACTTCACTTTTTTATATTTTTCTTTGAGAAAAACTATTGTAATCATATTTTTGTTAGAGTGAAAGTCTGAAAGTGTCGCCCGTCAAAGAAAGTTCAAATGTTAAGAGTATTAAGTGGCAAACTAGAAAGTATCTTATTTGTGCAAGGTTTGATCTTTATCTGTTGAAGAAGGTTGAGTATAGTGGATTTAAATTCTCAAGCATGGCTTGAAGATGCGATATAAGGTTGAACCTTTGTAATTACAATACCATATTTCTCTTCTCTACTCTCTTACATTAATTTTTATTCTGTGAATGAATGATTCTTACTCTACTAAATTTAAAAATTAAATGATGCACAAACTTGGTTAAATTAAAATTATGGATTAAAGATTATAAAAAGCCTAACTCATCCCCCTCTTAGGTTGATTACTGTTGGGACCACAATCAATACTTCTCAATCTCAAATTTATTTTAGTTTCCTAAAACCTAATATAGGTTTTAAGAGCATGCATTTCTAAGCTGACGATAAATTAATTATAGTTGAGGTTACTTCAGCTCATTACAAGAAATAATTAGATCAATTTCTTCTCGTTCCGAGTTAACAATAAAGACATAGAAAAAGTTGATCAAATATACAAAGCATCTCACATTGCAGGTTTTGGGACAGTCAACTATATGTAGCCTCCCCCTTGAAATGCAAAAAGGTCATTTCTTCCATTTGAACTACTATTTGGTTGTCATCCAGGCCACAATGGAGTAATCTTATTATTATATCAAGGTTCACTCTCGATTTTCCAATGATAAAGGCATAGCAAGAAAAGAAAGCTCCATCTAAATAAATATTCCTTAATGTGCCACTACAATTTTTTTTTTTTATCATTACCAAAGTGCTTTCCGATTTATGTGAATAATCTACTTCCACATAGTGGTTAAACCAGACTTTGTACTGAAATTCTATATTTAGCTTTCTAACCATATGCCCTGGAAGATGCTACTCAAGTCAGAACTAGCTTGTAGAGTTGGGAGACTTATGCAAAGGAAATGCCTGCTTTTAGTTGTACCTAAATTTCCATTTATTGAACTTGAACACTGTAAGTTCCAACTCATTCTCAAATCCCTTGAAATCTTGATTGCAGCAAGTAGATGATAGTTCCACTTCAATGTATGCAAACATTAGTTCAATAAGGCATTTATATGAAAGACTGGAACCAATTGCAAAGTGAAAAAATTACACTTTCAAGGGAGAGGACTCGGCAAATGGTTGCAGTTGTCCACACTGATAAGGCAAAAGCTTCCTCTGCTGCGGCTAACTTGGCTTTCACCTTAAAATTTTATACAAACATTTTAGCACAAAAGGCAGGAAAAGAGCCAAATTATATAACCAAAGATTTTACCTCAGCAGATTTTAATGGATCTTTTAATTCTTGATATAATAATTTCTCATCTATACCAAGCGCAGTAACTGGAGGTCGCATATACTGAATAGCTTGCAAGTGTTCGAGGGGCTGAAAAACTATCTCACCTCCACGTGGAGGTATAGGTTGGGAACTATAACCACAAACTATCTGTAAGAAATCATTCCTATACTCCTGCGTGAGCAACAAGTCCTCAATCAATCCATAAGGTACCAAAATTAGGGAATAATTCAACGACCAACTATAAAACTATTTGTTAAGAAAAAGACAATATGAACCAACCTTAGCCCAATCCATAGTAAAGAATTCTCCAGAATCACTGTCATAATTTGAGAAATACTCATAATCTTCATCCTGCGATTCCATGCTTCTCACTGGACTGTGAAAAAGTGTTAAGTTCAATTATAGAGTAATAACAGGAAGAACATTAAGAAAAAAAGGGCAAGCAATGACTATAAAATGTGCCAATATGAAATTATTAGGGAGAAAGGGCCAAAGGTGGAAAAAGGACAGGAAAAATAGTATAAATATTTAATGAAGGAAGAAAAAAAATCCCCAAGAAAATAGAGAGATTGAGGGAGGGAAGGGACTTCTAGCCTAGCCCTACTCCAACTACCAAAAATGTCTTAAAGAGGTGTATCATAATAATCCAACTGGGCAAAAAGACTGAAATACTGCTTAGAAAGATGATTCCTAAATCCTAACTACTGTTTTGTCTCACAGGATTAAACAAATTCTATAGAAAGTACAGAGATTGAGGAGATGGGTATGGGAAGGGGTGAACTACCCAGACTAGCATACTTTCTACTATCAAAGTAGGTGTGGGAAATCGAAAAATTTAACAGCACCACCTGAACAAAGACGCTGAACTACTGCTTCGTTCCATTTTGTGGCAATCAGAAGATGGTGCCATGGCCTCCAAAGAACTTATTCCATTTTCATATGATCTCTCAAAGCCATTAGGAGACATTTCAGATGTACGAGAGGCGTTATCTTCAAAATATTGCACATTTTTTTGTCCATGTTTGTCAATGTTTCTTTCTGGACCAAATTCAGAAGGCTCACTAGCAATAACAACAGGAGAAGACTGGTATTCAGAATTCTTCGATGAAGAGGACATGATTGTTGCACTATCAAGAGATATTGCAGGTGAAGTCCAATCAGTAATGCTCTCCCTGTTGGGGGAATCAACATTCCCATTAACTTGATCCTGCATTCTAAAACTCAGTGGAGACTCACCATTGAGACTTATTTCACTCACAAATTGGGTTATCCGATTCAAACGCTCTTGTGCAATGATACTGCTCCAAGGAAAGTGAAACGAGTAAAATTACAATCAGATTGCTTGTATTGTCAAGGCTCAAGAGCACATATGAAGTAAAAGCATACCTGTTTAACATCTCATAGTGTAACTCAAAAAAAGGAACTCTGGTTAGTAGACAGTAACAACGTGCTGCTGAAACAAAAAAACGGCTGAATTTTGCAGGTGGTTGAGAAAGGGGAGACAAAGAGCCTAGTATACCCGGTGGCCTCTGAACAATTTCTGGTACATGTAAGCAAACACCATATAACGTTCCATTGTCTGCAGCCTGATGAAAACCAGAGAAATTTCAGCATCAATGTACTTTCTTTTCAATAATATCCTCACCCACCCAACCCAGGCCCCTAAATTTAAAAAAAAAAAAATGAAAGGAAAGGCCAACACATACTACAAAAGAAAAACAAAACCATTGGCCATCCACTAAAAGGGAGAAACTTGAAATACAAAATCAGCTAGATTTCATCTTTCCAAGAGCATATTGTAAATCCATTTTTTATATCAAAAAAAAGGTTGCTCCCATTTTCCAGGAATATATCTCCACCTCATTGGATTGAAAAATCATAACATACATGCCTGTGGAATGATATTTTGGGGGATGAAACCTAGGGACTAAAAGAATAGTTTGTACAAGAGAGAAGAATAAAGCCTCAAGGACACCAGATGTCCTTCAAGAGTGAAAAGAGCAAGATCTAAAGAATAAATCCATAACTAGTATATAAGAAAAGCTTTTCTATTCTGACTGATTATCACAGCAGCAGATGGCCTCAAGAGAAAAAGTGAAACCATGGCAGATAGAATATCAGAAGAATCCAATTCACTAGAGATCCAATTTGGAAACCCACAGATGTATTTAAGATACCCCCCAAGTCCAACAAACTTTTGACGAGCATGAAAAAAATATCCTTCAAAGTTTCTAAGACATAGATGAGTCCACCGAAAGCCAGTCTCACACTTCTCATTAGGGGACACAGACAACTGGACAAGGGGCATAGATGTGACAAGGCGTGATATGGAGACGGAAACACATCATTTTTCTAAAAAAAGCAATGACACACTAGAAACACGTTAACAAAAAACCATGATATCTTATTAATATGGGAATATAATTGATAAATAAGCTCTCAAACCTCCACAAACATAAAAATGGCATATTCAAAAACTGAAATATCTCTTTCCTACTCTCTAGTTTTCTTAATTAGCACAAAACTAAGTTATTAATCTGTCTCCTTTTTACATGAAAATTTAAAGAGTAAAAACACATACATGGCAGATCCAAATTAAATAAAAAGTCTAATTGTCTCCAGATGTGTTTGAAGCATGTCGATGTTGAATACATGAGTGAAACCAAAATGCACTCAAGAGGAAGTAGCCCAGATTCCTAGTCAAAAAATATAAAATCACTCTCATTCCTGATTTTCTTGATAAGAAATAGCAACTAAAACCACTCTTCTCTCCCCCGCTATCTAATTTCTATTCGTAGAATTTTGGACCACAACAAGATAACTCTTCTCTTTCATAAGTAAAGAGCTTGAATAACTAGTTTCTCCAACAAGATAATATGTTTTGGATTTTTGATAAATAGCACAAAACTTTGCAAGACCTTTTTGCTTGGAAATTTAAGAAAGTGCCAAAATGTATCACCAGTGGAGAAGTATTATCTAAACTATAGAGGAGAAGTATTATTTAAACCATCTTCATAAAAGCTATAGAGGAGAAGTATTATTTAAACTATAGGGAAGTATACAAGCCAATGCATAGTGGTAAATCGGAAACCAAACAAAATGGAAAGCCATACTTAAAAGGCAACAGAATATAAATGTACATGAAGACTCACCTTAACTGAAAAAATGAATGATAATTTATCCGTTACAAGATGCTCCTGTATGATAATGCCAGACCAAGATATCAATTAGAAGCTAAAATATACATAAGATCCCAAAACAGACAAAAATTATAAATCTTATCATTGATTCATCCCCATTCCCCAAATTAAAATCTAAAAGTTTCTAATATGGAAAATTTGTTGGGGATAATAATAACAGAAGCTGCAAGACCTAAAGCATCAAATATTTTCACCAATAGTGATGAACAGATGATAATAAGTGTCACAATAAAAGAAACACATATGGCCTCTTCCACAGTCAACTTACTCAGAAACGTATAGAGTATAAAAAGTTGAGTGAATTTTGTTAATCATACATCTGGTCATCATGAGAAACATTAGAACTATATTATGCAGGAGGGAGACCCAAAATGACATGAAATCCTCTCTGAAGATCATAGCCAAATCTTACAACATTCAATCTTCCCATGCATACATGATTTAGGAAGGTGAGATTCAGCTCTAGTCATTGATGAAGATTAACCGTATTTTGCTCAAATTTCCCAGCCACCAGTAATGTAAACCATCCTACCACATCAAGCAAAAGGAAAACTCAACAAAATCTTGGCTACTAAATCTTCAAACTGCTGCCTGTGTATAGAGAATGACTTCCACTATAATATGAAATGTCAAGTGCTATTAACATTTGTGGCATGTAGAGATGGAAATTGTGACCGTACACATCTTATCCCCCACATTGACACCCACTAAAAAATAGGTATAGGGGATAATAACGCACTCTAAGTATAGGTGTAACAACCCAATGAGGCTCAAAAAAAAAATCAACTGTCATTGTACCCGCAATTCATATCTGTTGGGTCTAATGGCCATGAGTTATTCTAGCTCGTCTTTTAAGTCCAATCCATCATAGGTAGCTTGTAACATGGTAAAGGGTGACTTCCAAGGTGATGATCAATAGTTTGTTCTAAAATTGATGTCTAGAGCACCCAATCCACTCACTATTTGCAATTGTCACTATATTCCCCAGTCCTCTGCTTGCTATGGCCCACAACCAAAGCAGGATAGCTGTGCATTTGGAAAAGGTAAATCTCAAAAACATTTAAGTATCCAGTTTATTTACATAATGTTGAATAGCTTGGACATTTTGAAGCTTTTTTATTTTCATTTTTCGGGCTTCTTTAACGATGTCAAAGATGTTTCTTTTTTCTGACCACAAAGGGCAGTCCACTGGGGAAAAAAAGCTAATGTACAAAACATTGATAGTTTTGGAATGATATCACTCACTAAGCAAAAAACTAAACTGACTATCTTGTTGAATGAGTCACTAGAGATTGTTGATGAGGGGATGAAAGAGAGGGTGAAGAGAGAACAAGAAGGCACAACAAGAGAGAGATTAAAATGTTGTCACCGGCAATAAGTTTGGTGAAACCTAACTAAATAAGATATAGGAACTGAGAAGATTAAATTTTAGCAATGAATAAACCAAGAATGCAACCTTTGTACACGATAAGATTACTCCATTATGATATGAAGTCATGGGTTCAAACCACAAAACAAGCTCTCTACAATACAAAAGCAGGGGCAACCTACATCTAACCCTTCTCAGAACCCATAATGTGGGAGCTCCGTGCACTAGGGCACACTTTTTAAGTCTCAAAACTAAGAAAAACTGGGTAGAGCTTCCTGTATATGAAAGGGTAAATTAAGGAAACAGTATATCCTTTGCAAGGGAAAAAATACAATAAGAAATTAAAAAAATCAAGAACAACTGATTAAACTAACCTGTCCATACACAAGTTTGCTTAGATCACTGAGGGAGGGAGTTCTCTCCACTAGTCTTGCCTGCAAAAAATGAAAAGATGCAATGAAATAAGATAATGCACTACAAATAGATTCACTGTGATAAGGAGAAAAGACAAAAACAACTCCCATAATTGTGGTGAACACGTCAAAGGCCATCTTCAAAGCAAACAATCAAGAAGCCCAACAAGCTCTTATACATGTGGTGAGACAGTATCGAATGATAATTGCCACACAATATTAAAATTGATTTCCTTTCTCAGGCCAAAATGGCTGTTATGGCATGGGTGGCACTACTGGCAGCATGGAACAAATTCCTAACAGTGGAGAACCTGAAGAAAAGAGGTCTAGCACTTCCCTAAAGGTGCTTCCATGTGCAAACCGAAATGGAGACTTTGCACCATTTGCCCTTAAGATTTAATTCGGCTCAGAATTTGTGTAATAGCCTATTCTTTTATCAGGATCATAGGTTCAGGAGAAATTTTTTCGGAGAAATTGTTAGCCTGGAATGGTTTCCAAGATGCAGAAAGGCATAATAATTGGACAATGATTCCTTTGGCAGAGGCACAGACCTTATGTAGGGAACGTAATGCTTAAGCCCTTGAAAACATTATGAGTACACATTATTTGCCTTTGGACCAAAGGTTTTCATGATCTTATCCCTCTTCTACAGCAATTTGATATATTTTGTTGACATCATATTATTGTTTGGCTTTAGTCATATACTTTTGTATTTAAACGGTGAGCCTTGTAATCCAATTCATGAAAATTGAACTCACCACTCAGAAGGAAAAAAAAAAAAGATCCACATTTCAATAAACTAGCTGGAATATCAAAGATGATAGAGTCAATAATGGCATGACCCCTAAATATTAGGGGATTGGAAAACACCAGCACTTAAGTCCTTAGTAGAATTTTCTAGAAGTACAATGTCAACTATACTAATATTGGCCTATGAACCCTCGAGCCCCAAGACAAAACCCTCTAAAAAAAGAAAAAAAAAAGACAAAAATCTAAATAAAGAACAGGAAGAAGGGATTCACAAACTTTGGGTGGATGCTTGGCTGATATTCGAATACATATCAAGATTACACTGTATCAATTATCGAACACCATACTTTAATATCATCGTGTCACGGTCGTAGGCCGTCGCATGCATATCAAACCAGTTGCAAAGACTAAAACCATGTACAGTTACAATAAACTTGACCCAAAGGCATAAAAATGCAAGAATTTGAGTAGTTGATGACAATTCTAAGACCTCTTATAAATCTGGGGATTTTTTTTATATTTTCGAATATACTAATATGTATTGTTAATTTCAAGTATTTTTGATTGAATTTTAAACTATATGACTTGAATAAATCTTTTATCTATACAATAATTCATCAAGCATGAAAATTGCACATATATTATAATCAATAATAAAAAAACGTATCATATTGGTAAATAAGTGATATAAAAAAAATTAATTAATAACCAAATCATGTTAAAGCAAGTAAATTTCAAACAATAAGACAATAGTTGTTAGTAATAATTGATAAAAAAGAAATTAGACGCCGAGGGGCACAAGGGAGTATAGAGTGTAAAATGGTGGTCAATGGTGACTGGTGTGAAAGAAGAAATGAGAGGGGCCCTTAAGAACGAAAGAGAAATGGAGCGGAAAATCCACAAAACATGCCAAACAATTTAAAGTAGACAGAGACTAAGACATATCGGTTTATATTAGCCAGCATAGATGCAATATTGTTAAAATCGGTATGTCTCTTCTAATGCAGTTATGAATCGATAAGGCTCCAAATCACTACAAGTACCATATAGTTTGCTGAAAACCAATATGTCACATAGTATGAACATAGAATCGGTAGCCCAAATATCCGATACATCTAAGCCAATACATATCATATTAGCTGATATTTAATATTATATACAACACTGAAATAAAAACTATCAAACAAGTAAATGAATAAAGGAGGCATATTGGTAATCAGCAATGCAAACCTTAACACCTCCAGGAAAAGAGAAGGCACATAGATCCTTCGAGCGCATAGGCAACCTTTTCCCAGGTGGATACTTGAAAAGAATCTGCAGTCAAGTGACAAGAGAAAATAATAAACCAACATGTTGCCATTCATAATGCAACCACAATAGTTTTTAGAAGTGACCCCTGGAAATTTTGATACACATTCCATTTGTAGGGAGGGTGGGGACTGGGGAGTAAACGAGTGAACTTAGTGTTATATACTGTCATACAATTAATAGAAAGTTATTCAATAAGATTTTTTGGGGAAAAAAAAAGTCAAGTGGTGATGCGACAACTAGACATCATTAATATTCAACCAAAGAAGTAGCAACAGCTAATCTTATAAGCAGTAATTGCTTTTTATAGACTAGAATGATGCAATCCTTAAAACTATTCCAAAAGCAAAAATTAAAGGTAGAGATCACTCAACACCAATGATTTCAAATGAATCTGGGAAGCCCGAAAATTCTCTTTAAAACAGACTTCTGTTTATGTCTTCCTGGAGAAAAAAAAAAAAACAATGCACAAAATGAATTATGGGAAATGAAACAGATCTGATAATTCCCTTACATGCAGCAGAGGGAAAACAAGTACAGTTTCATTGGTTCATGTTTACAGTTACCCTAGAAGGCTGGCTTGTCTAATATCTAATATTAAAGTTTAAAATTGTTGGAATAAGTGCTCAAAGAAAACAAGAGCCATTTTAGTTGTGCTGAAAGTCTAATAGCCCAAATGCATTCAAAAACTTATACTGCCGTCAGTTTTCTATAGGTTATGACTTCTTCAGAAATTTCAGATTTATGTATATCTTGAACAATTGAAAAGAATGGAAATTACCAAAACAGAAACCATTTGTAATTTACTTATAAGAAAAAATTAATGCATCAAGATAAATAGTTGATAAGAGATGGAATAAAAATGCTGAAAAAGAGGTGGTAGTAGTGTGAGAAAATGACAGGAACACACTTATTCTTTGTTCATGCTAAAAATATGAGCTGTAAAGCATGAAGAGTTAAAATTAGTACTGTCAGAAAGAGGTGGTAGTAGTGTGAGAAAATGACAGGAACACCACTTATTCTTTGTTCATGCTAAAAATATAAGCTGTAAAGCATTAAGAGTAAAAAGTAGTCATGCTAAGTTGATCAACATAGCAGGGAGGCATCTTCACCCAACTGATTGAGGGACAATTTGACAGTTCGAGACGAATAACTGTAGAAGTTTGTCAGGTCTCATGGAAAATAGAAATTAAGGCATCTATGAGAACCAAAAGCCCAAATTTAATAATTGCATAAATCTAATCTGTGAACTATATAGTCCATGAAGAAAGCAATTGCAAAGTTGGCTTGCCATATTGGATCAGGGACTGAAATAAGGTTCTAAAACGGGTGTGCAAAAATGTCCAGACAGCAGCATTTGGAGGTCTTTTAAAATATCCCGAAGAGGGCCAGCATTTGGTTAATTTGGGAATTAAGGTAAAACACAATGCTAAATTGCTGAATTGTGTGCAACAAATGGGCTTGAATCTGCATGGAAAGATGCATTTGAGATACTGTAAAGTAATCTAGTTCAGAAGTTCCCATCAAGATAAACAAGCAAACAAGTGTCCAGCAATTAGTAGTCACTAAAGCTTTTAGATTGCCGTCTCATAAAGCATGAAAGCGCATGTTCACCAATGTTCTCAGAAAGGGCAACCTATATGCTGACAAGCAAGCCAACATTCCATTAGAGAGAAGCTCATAAACACCAAAAAGCCATCCGTTGGCAGCAGATTACTCGCTATTTGGCTGATCAGACTCCAGCTCTACTGCAGCTTACCCAGGGAAAAAATAAAAAATAAAAAATAATGCCCCTAGCTTATAATTAGCAGCTAGGATTATTACTAAGAACAAAGAGAAAGGTGAGGTTGATAAACCGTAGGGTAACACGAGAGAAGTGTGGCCCAATGCACAAGGCTTCTTGAATTATGAGCTGTGGGGAGGATATATACACCTTACACCAATATTGCAAAGAGGCTATTCCATTGTTTTAACCCATAGGCCACAAAAGTCAATCTTACCAATCAACCAAAGCTCACACTTGGCCAAAAAGTTTAATAGTTCACAAAAAATACCTTGGGTTCCAATGATGGAGATGAAGGCATGTGATACTGTGGTGATTTACATTCTCTTCTATCTGATCTTGCCATTTCAATCTCCCACTTCTTTTTCCTGGAGAAGTCATCTTTGACAGCTTCTATATTTGCATCTGGATGAAGACCCATAACAACGAAGTGTTCAAAAAGCGAAGTGGGGTCGTTATACTTTGTACGGTCCTAAATTATCATAGACATAAGAATTACTTCATCATAGTAAGAAACATATAAAATCTAGTTAGATGAGAAGAATAATGGTAGACATAATAGCAATAGAAGGCAATTGATGAAGGGCTGTGAATAGCAGAGTACAAGTTTAAAATTATAAATTGAAAGGAACAAGACATATCCAATGACAAGTTCAGTTTGGTAACAGTAAAATTAGGAGAAACTACTGAGTACAATCATCAGTTCACCACAAACTAAATACATGTGGAACCTATGCATTATCTTTCACATACATGAAGCATTCAAGTATCTAGCAATCAGAACAATGAAACCGTTTTAATGTTGACCTCCAACTGATTTCAACATTTTTTTTCTTTTTCTTTTTCTAAGCATGTATTTCTCAATTGGGGGGCATCTTGTCATTCTCTTTGATACACTTTTTGTTTCCCAATCTCCCACTCACCCAAACACTCCAAAAAAAAAAAAAAAACAATCTGCCAAATTAGTATGGTGCATGCGAGCCAAAAAAAGAGGAGGGGAGAAACATGCTGCTCAAACACACTGCATTCTCCAAAGATTGGAGGCTGTCCAATCCTTTTTATATCTATTCAAGTCTTTAAATCTTACTCTATGTGTCCTTGTTCCGCAAATCACAATCAGATCCCTCTTCCTGAATGGTAGATTACGTATATCTAAGCTGGTGATGCATATGACAAACAAAGGAGCTCATCTCGTCTAATATATGGGGAAAACATAATACCCTCTCTATCTTATGTTTAGAGTCAACAAGAAATCTCATGAGTTTTAGCCAAGTTCCTCAGCATTCAAAGGAATGTTGGTGTAGCAATAAGGTATTGAAGAGCCATGATAGCAACCGTATCCGGCTGGTTGCAGATTGCATAAAGAACAAGAAATTGATAATAATCTGTATTTCATAGCAACCTTTTTATTTTACAACCATGCCACCAAAAAGGAAGCCTGACACACAAGAACACATACATTTTTTCAAGCTTGAATCCTATTATATTAATTGAGAATGCCATTATTTATAGACTTTTAACAACAGCTACATATTGGTCGAGACTTTCCTGCATTGCTAATGCAAACCAGAGCAAACAATCCATTAATTGATGCAGACTTTTATGATCATATCCAACCATTAATGGCCATTTTATGTTTTATATAAGAGAATGTGTCAGAGTATCGTACAATTTATAAACTGGGCATGTCTTGCATGTCAATAGCTACAATTCTAGAAATAACCAAGAAGAAAAAACATGGCACAAGCTATTAATTCTCAGAAGTTTAATGCAAGTAAAAGAACTAAGGGTTCCAACTCATCACCCTTCCTTATGCACCAAGTAGTCAATTATCAAAGCCTTCTTTTCAGATGTCACATTCTAAGCAAGCAAAGGAAGACTCAAGTCCACCATAAATCCTCCCTAAATTAAGCTGCTTAAATTTTATATCATGCAACCCAAACTCACAGTAAAAGCAAAGATTTTTTTTTTTTTTTTGGGTAAGAAGATTTTAATAATACCAAGAAAACCCTCAATGAGGAAATAAGAAAACAAATACTAACATGACCGAAAGCATATTAGTAGTGTATCATAGCTAAAACGATTAGAAAACATAACCAAAAAAAGTTTTCATATCTATTGCATAACCATGTTGTTTAACCTCAAGTACAAGGATTCAACAGCTTGCCTGAACTCACTGCACAAATGCTTTTTTTGGCTAACCTGCACAACTTCATCAGTAATTGAGAAACTGAGATTGCATAATGCCTAGTGCAAAGGCCTGCAAAGATTTTGAGCTGTTCAAAAGGTAACAATCCAAAACTAATGGAGCAGGGAAAACTACAGAAGCAAAAATGAAGAATGATGACAATGCTAATGGAAGTAATTTGTTTTGTTTGAACACTCAATCAAATGATTGGTTCATATGAAATAAATCTAAATATCACGATATGACATCTCCCTAAGATTGTTTGCATTCTCAGTGGTGAAGATTATGTGGAAGACAATACTCCAAATTGTAGACCGATCTTTAAAGTGGTTCATAAATCTATGAAATGTTGGGCAGAAGAGTCTGAATAGGATTCAAGACCAGGTATGGAGATCAGTGTAAATCACCTAATGGGTAATGGCATACAAATATTGGGATGAATGATCAAGGAAGAAAAAAATTTTGGTAATAAAAGAACAAAAGACTGAGAACACGGTTTGGGATCAAATGGGGAGGTGTTTAATCTCTGAAAATAACATTCAAACATAGCATGCAACTCAATTTTGACAATACTTGTTTTGACAATGGCTATAAACTGTTAGGTTTGATCTGCGGAATGAGATGAAGCTGGGGAAATGACTCTGTGGTTTGTGTTGGGTGATGAAGATATCCCCTTTTAGTTTTGGACATGAAGAGGCAGCGCAGGGAATGAGGCTTCCCTCCTTATAGGCTTTAAGGAAAATCCAATGTATGCAACCTTATCCCTATAATACATGGAGATTATTTTCGTAGTTTGAGCTCAAGTCTTCCAACATCGGAACAACCTTACAGTCGCACCAAAGAACACCCCACATAAATAACATAAAAAAACACAAAAAATAGGGAGGGGGGTCTCTTCTTGAAAGAAAAAGAAAGTACTTGCCTTAACCAGACTACCACTGAAGACCGTAACTCCTAGCATTCAAAAGAACTCAGGGGCAAAATGGAGAGGACTGACCACGTAAGACAAGCTACACATATCGTGAATTGTTCTCCTACTATTAGCCAACATTGTCACGTAGTATGGACAGCTAAATTAAAAAGGTTATGGTGGAAGATTGGCATTCCACAATCTTCTTGCTAAGAGAAGGGTGGTTGTTCAGTTTCCAACAAGTAAAGGCCAAGTTCATAATTCCGATGCTCCATAGTTCAACAGGAGTTCAAAGATTATATTAAGGCCAGGATCAGATGTGGCCATAGATAGAGGATCTGGAGTTGAATGAGGATATAGGGGCTACCATAGCTAGAAGGGTTAAGTTATCTAGTCAATTAGTAGCCATGGACTGACAAAGTTTAAGCAAGATTGGCAATTTGATCAGATGTCATAGTACTACAGAATAATGGCAGCATAGAAACATCGTCCGTCATATGCTTGTTGGTGGAAGTGAGGATTAATGCACAGTTGACCACTGAAGTGCAGCATCTTCAGGAGGCTTTAACCATTATACAGTCTACATAGAATCATTTACCAGAGAAACCCCTTTGCTGTGGTGTGTGTTCAAAATTTGGGGATATGACAGGGAATTACACCATTAATTCTAAGCCTACAATGCAATGAATAACTATTACTTAGAGAGAAAGTCCAAGGGGTTGGGAAAGACCATCAAGACTAGCAACACGATGAGGCAGTGGAAGGAAATGGGTAGACTACAATCAAATCTAAAAAATACTGCTCCTAGCAAGAACAAGGCGTAGTGTCGAGTTCAGCTGCAAATCATAATCTTTTTGAGCTTTGAAGTCAGCTAGAAGCCAGTAGATGGCTTCCTTGAATGAAAATGATCTGATTTCCAGTAAACATCAGCCGATAATTACAATGTGAAGACATGAAATGGACACCACTGGCTGCCTTTGGTTATGTCAAAGGTTCATTACTATCAAAATATTTGGGAATGCTCCATGTTGCATCCAGAGGGAATCTTAGCCAACATAAGCTCCTGCTTGACAAGATTTTGGCTCCAATTCAAAGCCAAGAGACAAGATACCTATCATATGTGTTTCATATGCAAATCTAGAGGCACCTTATCCAGTGCCATGCATGGATCCATGCAGGTAGGATTCAGTCAATTCTGTTTGCTGCAATTTTTTTGTGGTGTGGGTAGCATGGCTAGCAAAAGATTTTTGGTAAAGAAGGTGGAGTTAGGATTAGAGACTGCTATAAATAGAATTTTGCAAGCTAAATGTGCTTTGACAGCCATTACTTGTTTGGTTGCTAATCAAAGATTGGATGAGCAAGGCAGATTTGCTGCAAATTCAATTAATTCCTCATAACCAATCTGCAAAATGTGGCAAAATGTGCAACTTCCCATTGTGAGCTCTGGAAAGGGTCAAATATATGCAGGCGTGCCCCCGTATTAAATTGAGATTGTTATGTGATTTGAACCAATCGGTGTTGTACACAAGAGAAGAGGAAAGCCATGAACAGTTGCTTTGTCACTTTTTCTCTTTACAGATTAAGAGTCATAATGTGTTGTGGTTGGGTCATAATAGGAAACCTCAAGCCTAGGATGAAAAAGCTGTTGTGAACCAATAATATTCCAAAGAAAAAGCTTTGATCCTTAGCTGTGAAGGTGCCTTTGCAGCTACATCATATTAATGGACCAAAAGGAATAGAAAGTTTTTCAAGCTAAGATCAAGGTACCACTGAGTTGATTAAACTCTTCAAAATAGAAATTAATATAAGTATTTTCAGCAATTGAATATAATAAAAAACACTAGAAGCTCCTTAACAAACAATAAAGCATCACATTTGCAACGAAATTGACATAAAAGTGAGTAAATTCATTTTTTTCATCACTACCTTGCCATTTTTTCCTCACAGGCTTGGTAGATTATCTCCTCGTTTGTAACCCTTTACGCGTCTTTCCACTAGAGAACTTAGCTCATTTGTTTCCCTTTCTTCATCGATCAATAGATTTCTTTTTTGTTTTTCACAATCTCTTTCCCAACTCATTCATTGTTTATATCCAACCAACTTTCCTTTTCCTTTCCTTTGCTGATTCCAAAACCTTATGTATGGAGTTCCCATGGCTAGTTGATCCCTCCATTCCTTTATTAACGAAATCCTTAAAATCCATAGCTTCCTTTCAAGTCCCTTTATCTCCTCCATCCTTTACCATTTTGGGTTTTGGGGCACTGGGATATATCCACTACATATCAGAACTTTCTCAAACTAAAAAATTATTGGCTTCCATTCATATTCAACAAGATGTTTCTTCTTCTTCCCACAAGTCCTCTTTGATACACACAATAAGGAAATTTTGGTTTAACATCAATTACAATTAGCACTCAAGAAAAACCTAGTCTTTCTCTTGTGGGTTATGGCAGCAATTTGATCCATTTACATTGATATTCCTACAAACTAACCACATTTTTCTTAGCATTTTTCCATTTCCAAAAAATGCAATAACCATGGAAATTTAACCCAAGGAAGGACCAATGTCAAGGATTCCATCTAAAAAGGTTTCAAAGTCACAGGGTATATCTGGAAAAAGCCCAAGTCATAAATTCTTTGAATCCATTCAAGGATTCAGATTTGAAAGGGAAAGGAATAAGTCCTTTATCCGGTTCATGAAGATTGGTAAGCCCCGCTTTTATCCATCGTCTCTAGCATATCTTTCCATAATCTTGAAGACAGGTGAACCATTCAACACATATTCTACTGCAGCATCAGTCAATAGCTAATCCTTCTAAATCACCTCCACACGTGAACCTCCTTTCTGACACAACATTGAGATTGTTCAGTAAAAGTCAATTTCATTCCAAAATTTGTGCATCCAATTTATGGAAACATACTCGTATCACCATCTAATCATTGATCATGCTCCCACTTTCTTGGAACTTCTCAACATATATAGAAAAATCCTACATTCGTTGAAATGAAATCCTACCTCATCTCCTTAAATGGAAGTAGTCTCTTAGCTACCACGCTTTAAGCATTAGCCTATAGCAGCAGAAATTCTTTATTTCCTTTTTCACTTAAAGTAGCAAGGCCTAAACATACAGCTCTGCTCAGTAGATATAAACAATAGAAATTAGTTTTTATTTATACAATCTTCATAATCTATGACGATCTATTTTGGGGAGGAAGATAAAGACCTGCAAAGAAGAAAGAATGATCTCTGCAATATATAAAATTAGTAAATTGAACTAGCTCTTGGTAGATAAATTAGCTGCACAATCCACCTTTGTATCATGTGATCCTAAAATACTATGTAAGGAGTCCCAACTCCAAATTAAAAATCCAGCTTTGCTCATTTGTCGCATCCTACCCACATTAGTTATTTACATAACATGACTCATATCGTTGAAGAATGTTTAGACCCTGGTCATAAAGAATAACACAGCGGTTCAGAAAAATGCATAAGCATGAACTGAAGCAGGAACCAACCATACATATTTGTACATACATCAAGTAGACAACTTAAATTCAAATGATTGGCAATTAAACAAATCTCTCACGAAAGAAACATTTTAAACAGTGCTTAATGAACAAACAAGTAATAGTTTCAAAAAATCATCAGAAGGTAGTGAGCATACTGGAGTCTGAGACTGAAGCTGATACCACTGACGTTTTTGATTTGCCAAGACCTCAGGATTGAAATTAAATGGCCGATTATCATTTTCTGAGTTCCCACCCCACCGCCAAGCCCTCTGAATCTGCAATTTAATGCTCTGAAAACTACTATTACGATTATGTGAGCGGCTCACAATTTCACTATGACTACGTCTATGGCCCATCAACACTGGTGACGTATTTCCACTTCCCATGTAGACATTTTGAAGAGCCTCATTAGCCATTTTAACTGCTTCTTCAGAATTTTGTTGTAAAGACCATGAAGGGGAAGCTGGCCGGTCTTCTTGTCCATCACTATCTTCTTTTATTTCCATTCCAATCAGGTGATGCTCATCGTTTATCTCCCATATATCACTCCCTCAACATCCCACTGAATCCCATTGCAAAAACACAAAACCATTCAACATTAATACCCACTATCCAAATTCGTCAAACTCCTCCAGAATTCATGAAACTAAGAAAATCCGCTATAGTCTAATTAGACCCATCAGCCAAAAAAATCAAATTTTTTCCCAATATCTTCTAAATCTCCTCATACAAATGAACCAACGTCCTCAGCAGAATTTGATAATCGGTCAAATAATGCACTTTACTGAACGTAAAATCAATGACCTGTCCGCACAAGATTACAATGACAATGTTAAATTATTAGGCACAATCCAACAGTGCAAACAATTGAAATCCGCACCAATCGTTGATATATCGCGTGGCGACCAACTTGCTTTAATTTAGGATTAAAAACTCAAATTATCAAATACATGATAACAAGGATTTGAATGTAATCATGGGAATGGGTGAATTTTCAAAGTGGTTGATCAAGTATGCAAAATAATAAGATAGCCACAAAAATTGAAAATAAATAATAAAATTGTGAAGTAGCATGTCCATACCTCTTCTCAGTCACTAGAATTTACGATGTTTACCAAGATATTTACTTTGAGAAGGAAAGCGATGGAGGCGGAGAAAGGAAAAGGACAGACAGAGGAAAGGAAAAGGTCGCCAAAAATAACAGAGGTCCCAGGAAGAAGATGGGCAAACACAGTACGAGTCTACATGAAAAAGGAACCGTCCTAGGGGAGTTACCACAGCTGTCCAATGAGATCCGTATCATGCACCTATCATGGATATAAAGTGCATTTATTTACAAATTAATGGATATAATTTAATCATTTTAAATTAAGTTTTTAATTTTTTTAAAATTTTTAAAAATAAAATAAATTACTATTATTAATATTTTTTATTTATCATTAAAATTAAGAGATGAAATTTTCTATCTTTTTATAGGAGATATAACTTCTCAATTTTAATATTAATGTCCATGTTAACCCTTTGTAATTATTGGTTTCTTAACTGGGCCCACTCAAATTAACCAATAAGCCAGTAGGTAGAGGGGCCCAACATAAGATATGAAGTTGTAAATAACTACTTAATTATACAAGCATAAAAGCAATGTATAATTAGATGAACTAATATCATTATAAAGCAACAAGTTTATATAATATCATTATTATAGATGAACTAATCAAACTCAAATAATTAGAGCCTCAAAGATAAAATGAGAAAAATTAGAGAGATTAAAGAAAAAATTATATGTAAAATTAGTGTTAAAATATGTATTTAGATAAATGTTCATAATGAATCGACTCGATCCATTTTCATAGATGGTTCTAACATTGATATAATAGACAGTTTTCTCTAAAATTAGTGAGTTATTTTTCTCTATTTAATAAAAGGTTACTTAATATAGATTAATGAATGATTTCTCTCTACCTAATAAGAGGTTACTTAATTTGAGTGGGTAGTTTCTTTCACTAAACAGTTTGACTAATCGTCTCATATGAATAAACTCCTTATCATTGCTTAAAGCCAAGGATAATTTGAGAGCAGTACAAACTCATAAGATTCTCTTATATCTTTACAAATTGAGAGACATAATTTTTATCTGTGATTATAATCAGAATCAAGTATGTTTTTAAGATAATTATTGGGAATGATTTGATCCAAATCGAGTATATTTAATTTTTCAAATGGTATATTTTATGCATAATATTTAATCATTCTCTATATTTTATTACCATTAATAAATGATTGATTGACAACCCAATATTGGCATCAAAGGACATGGAATAGCTTGCCTCGGAGCAAACAACACCCTAAAATGGGTATGCACCCATCAATCCATAGGGCTAGGAAGAGCAATATGGTAAAAATGATATAAAATGATTATCTTTTTAATTTTTAACTGTCATCTGATTAAAAATTTTAGCAGATAATTACTATATAATACAGATACATGTATTCAAATTAAAAATATTTACGTTTTATACTTTTAAATGATACACAATATGTATATTTATATTTATATGTATTTTTTTCTATCAATTGTCTTTATGAAAAAGAAATTTCTCTCAAAATTTGCCTGATTTAACCGCCAAAAATGTATTTTATGACTAAAATATGAGGTCTTAGTTGTGGGGAAGCTGGCGTTGAATATTTGGGAAATGATGGTGATGGGTCACAGATGTATGAGGTTAGATTTGGTTGGTACAATTGTCTTAAAAAACATAAATAATGAGTATTTAATGGTTTGGTGTCAAGGGGTTAGGGTTAGATGGCTCAGATGGTCAGTTTGAAAGCAACGCGTGACCCCTTTGTCATATGTTTTTATTGCTTTTTTACATGACAAATATTTTAAATATGTCAATCAATTCTAAAATATTTTAGTGACATAATATTTATTTATTTATTTTTTATATATTTATTGATGTTAATATATAAATAAAATATTATATTATTAAAAATATTTTAATAATGATTTAAAAAATTTATATTACACAACTCTTTCAACCTATTACTTGCAAAAATACCTAATAGACAATATTTTTTTGATGAAATTTTGCTAATTAGCATAAAATGATTACTTAACGCAGGATATTATTTTATTTATGATTTATAACTGATATAATCCTAAATTTGAATTATCGAACGAGTTAAGGAGCAATTTGTTCTTCATAAAAAAGACGAATTGAAGCGAATTTGATCCTCATTATTTTGAATTTGGTTCCTATACACTATAACTAATAAACAAGATGTTAAAGGATGGCAAAAACTCGCCCCTCAATATATCCTCCAACATACAAATTAAAATTATTTCTTAGATAGACGGAAAGATATAAAAAGTAAATGAATGATGTGTGGATGCGTGAAAAATTGAGTGTTTGGATGCGCTCATCAGGAAAGCAGCTTAGGGATATTGAGGATAGATTTTCGAAAAGTATGCTCGGCTGAAGGACAACTTAAAGATGGAGGACTGTGTTCCAATAGGTACGTCCGATTGAGAGACAGCTTAGATGGAGGATTAAACTCCAATGAGCGTGCTCGGCTGGGAGGTGATTTAGAAATGAATGATTGAATTTTAACGAGTGCGCCCGACCAAGGGGCGGCTCAAAGATGGAGGATTGAGTTTCAAGGAATGCACCTGATCAATGGGTGGCTTAAAAATGAAGGATTAGGCTACGAGGAGTGCGCTCAACTGATGGGTGATTTAGATATAGAGAATTTGGTTCCAATGAGTGCGCCCGACTAAGGGACGGCTTAGAAATGAATGATTAGGTTTCAAGAAATGTGCCCGCCCAAGGGGGCTTAGAGAGATTGATGGTTGAACTCTGCCGAGTATGGTCGACCAGGGGACGGCTTACTAGAAGGAGAGAGTTCTACACTCGTTGAGAAGTGGCTGGTCGATAGATGCATTTGTGGGCGGGTGGCTTAACTGGAGGAGGAAAAGATTCTTGGGCGTTGATAATGAGGAGAAGGACGCTCGTCGGTCTCTACTCTGGTTATAGACGAAGGGACACTCTGTGCCACGCTCTACGAGTCACCTTCACCAATCTAACAGTACGAAGATTTGGAGCCAGTGGGAAGCTTGCACAACCATTGGCCGGAGCGAGAGAATGAGGCCTTACGGGAGACGAGAAGAGAATGGACATGTATTTTAAGTCTCCTCTCAGTATGCTCCTTTTCTCTACATCTTTTCTTTTTGTCCTTCTACTTCAGCCACGCGGGCGATTCCCTCACGAGAGATTCCTTTTCCACCCATAAGGACGAAGGAAGAATTTATAATGTTAGAGTTGATTCAACCTTACTTGGACACTAATGTTGGTTGTCGGTTATCCTGACAAATCCGTTGAGTTACCTCAACGATTGCATGTGAGACGAGTATGTCAACCCCTATTGCCTGGGGATATTTCTTCCTTTATTTAGGTGATCACGGAGATCATCACACAACGATTACCTTCTTGGGGATGATTCATTGAATCATCATCGCCATCGTGGGGGCATGCAATCTTGTACAGGATATTCTAAAAACATTTACTAAACTATCTCGAGCGATCATGGCAAGTGTAGCATGTATTCGTGGGGGGTTGCGATAGACTTGCGGTAACCATCTCTTAATACTTCTTCCACGACTGTTGGAAACCACGCACAATATATGAGCTCGTCCATTAGGCTGGTGCCACTAAGTGGAGCTACACGAGCTGTTAATTAGGCCTATCATGGCACCTTCTAAGCTTTAGGTTTTATGAAATCTTATTGGACTTCTACCTTTTAG